>JAIPRL010001992.1:0-68536 GCA_025469235.1 Pemphigus obesinymphae
AGTCATTATTTTCGAAATTACGACGAAATTAAAATTCTCGATTTTACAAAATCGTATTTTTCGTAATTTTTTGGTAGTTTTTGCTTACACATTAAAAAACTATTATGAAAATCGAAAAATGACCTCTTAAAAGTACCAACTAGATGCAATTTGCTACCGGAAACAGGGTATGAGTGTAAAGATCAGAGCACTCCTTCTGGTAGTAAATTTGTTAACAGAGAAAAAAAAATAAAAAATAAAAAATAAACATCATTGTAAAACCACTAGCTCCCTGGCTACGCTCAGAATCTAAAATTAGTCTTAGGTGCAAATGAAATTCGAATAAAAATTTTGCCTTCGTCGATTTTATAATAGATCATATTTAACTCCAAAATTATTTTATAAACCCATTTTAATAATTTTGCATGATAAACATATTTCATTAACAAATATTGTTAATACACGACAGTAAAAAGTAATGCTGATACGGGATAGTCTATGAAATACTTATGAAATGTATTAAATATTTGTAAATCCTCAGCTTTAAATTTTTCAAAATTCTTAAAAATAGTTTATTCAGCACTCCTTAAAAATTTGATACTTTTCAAAAATGGTATCCACAAAGTAAAATCGATTTTTCTAGGTGACATTTTTGGGTACAAATTCGGGGATCGATGGTACAAATTATGGTATAATTAATGGAATAAAAAAAATTGAAATTTCTATTAGGATGGTTCCAGGATAACGCACCTAATCGCAGAGATTGTGCTTGGACACCAGAAATTGAAGATAATGAAGTCAGGGGTGGACCGAGTAGTTCTTGATGACAGTCACTACGAAGATACGATACAGATCAAACATTTAAATAATAAAAAAAATATATTAAAATATAAAAATTATATTAGGTATTATGGTTATATTACTACTTATTATAATTAATTGATTTCTCAATAATAAACAATTTTCCATTTCCTAGCAAAGTGATTTACACGTTTTGTTCCACACTTTTTCTAGCCTTACCTTTACATCTAGAATAAAATATATAATAACTAAATTTTTAGATAATCAAACGATAAATAATTTTAATTTGAAATTTTTTATCGTAAGTATAATATTTATTGAGATTTTTAGAAACAACCCCAATTTAGATGACCCCCCAATTTGGCAAAGGGGGATGGGATTTATTTTTAATTAGGATATAGCTCTTGATAATTTTCCTGCTAATTAGCTAGTTTTTCCTTAAAAAATTTTTATCCCTTCCACACTATACTTGGGAAATTTATATTATTGTATATTTTTCATAGGTTGTTATATTAAAAGCCATAAAGCAGTTTAATACGGTTACTCATATATAAAAATTTACTATTTTACAGAAAACTTTTTCCTCTATAATTTTATAATTGAACTTTTTGTTGTACGATAAATAAAAAGCAAGATATTAACAAAAAGGCGTTTTCTTTAATATGAAAAATCATATTTTTAAAAAAATGGACATATGGTAAGTCGTATACCGCAAAAGTGACTGCTTGTATACCAAAAATGAATATGAAATTTTTTATAGAAAAATATTTCCTCTACCAATTTTATTTGAAACTTTTTATCGTATGATCAATATTTTATGAAATATCGAACATCTGGGTTTTTTTTTGTCTAACGATTGTAGTTTAACAGTTCCTAAAAAATTTTATAGTTTATTAATATTATTTTCGGTTTAGATCGTAGAAATATAGGACAATTTTTTAAAAAATATTGTACATTTATAACCTTTCTGTTCAGTATTTTTCCAAACTAAAATAAAAATAATTACTTATTCCAGCTAAGTTAATATTCATCTTTTTAACATCTATATATTCTATCTTAAACTCACTATAAGTCCTAATTCATAGCCCTACAAATTGAAAATTGTGGTCTGTTGAATAAAGTAGGAGATACTAATTGGATGCTGGTTAGAGTAATATACTATCTATGAAGGGACAAATTTCAGTTAGGTAAAATGTTAATCCTAGTTTTGGTTATGTAGGCCCTATTGTCAACTGAATAAAATTAGATGCAATTTTGAATTTGATGACTGAATTAATAATCTATTAACACTATCCGAGTCTTTACGTATATATGGAATATAGATGTAATAAATACCTACTGGCACACCTATGTTAGTATCACATTCAAACTAAGTACTAATATATGTACTGTTATCATTTTTTTTTTCATATGACCTTAAAAAGCGGAAATACAGTAAGAATAAGAAAAAGAAAAAGACAATCTTAGATTTATTCATTACTAAAAATATGTCTATAGAAGAAAGTACCTTATATAACCTACACACTTATTTATACGAATTCAGATTATAGAGTATACCCGATTACAATTAATTTCAATAAAATATCAATAAATGATAATATACTTACAAAAATTTAATTTCCAAAATATTAGTCACCGAAATAATAAAAATATTGTTTTTTCCTTATAAAATCAATCGATGTCTATTAAGTATAGCTATATAGATGCACACAGTTAGTTAAGCTAGCTAGCTTAGGCATGATGCCTAAATTCATTTATAAATTCTAAATAAATTAAAGTCTAATAGATTGATTTTATAATTTGGGGTTTAATCCCTGAAATAATGTAGCGATTTTATATATAATAACATATATTTTTATAATAATTAAAAATATAGATACCTACCTAAAAATTAAAAATAATAAATCAAATTAGTAGTTACGTGGATTTTAAAATAATTGCTTATACAAATACATAATAATAAAGTTAAAACGAAAATTATATTTAATACCTAGGTATATTATATTAACAGCTTTATTCGCGAACATATATTATTTGAGAATATGATAAATGAATCATGAAAGGGCAGTTTATTTAATCAGTATTCAAATGTAAAAAAAAAAAATATTTATTTTACTTTTTCATAACAAAACAAAAACCTCATTTCACATATGGATAAAAATATAAATTATTTTATACTGCTTTTTTGTACTTAATCATTTGTATTTTTATCGTTGACGTATAAACAAACATAATAATATAAAATACCAGGTATCAACGAGTATATGTAAAATAATTAATAAATTCTAAAGAAACATGTTTTTGACATACTAGCATTCATAAAATGTTTAGAGATAAGTCCTGGAAGGACAACTAAAAAACATGAAAGATACTTTTTAATTCTTTATACCTATTTTTAATATTTTATTAACAGGTGATATAAAATTAATTATAGAAAATATACATTTAATGTATGATGTAGATAATATTTCATATTTAAAACTATTTGTTTTAATTATATCTTATTATATATTCTAATTCCTAATAATTTCTAATATCTAATTAATAATTAATTATTGTTATATCTTATTCCACTTAGATATTTACTGATTTGCTAAAAGTATATATACATTATAGCTATTAATAAGGACTAACTTACAAAAATTATGAACGTTTATAAAATATAATACTCTCGATATTCCTTTTTCACTATACGTATATAATATTTTATTAATTTGCTTAAACTTTTATACTTAAGACAAAACTTGATTATCTAATTTTATACTATTATTATACATCGAGTTATAATTTACACAAATGATTATTGTTGGTATTTAGAAAATTAACATACCTTGTGCAGTGTATTTATATTATAATACGTAATGGTATTATAAAATGATTATATTTTGATAAAATTTTAGAATTTTTTAAAATAGGTAATGTTAATTAAACATTATTAATTCAATGTATTTAATGGACAATTACATAGTAATGTGATTATTATTTACCTCGAGATATAATAATAAAGACTTGCAAACATTTTTATAATTTTAATATTCTTATATAAATTTACAGTTTTTTTAATTGAGTGAAAATCTAATTTTAAATATAATAGTATATGCGAGACAATTTGATTCCCTCATGTCCAATTTATTAATCTTACCATGTGTTATCTTTCGCGAATCTTTTATGTAAATTAACTGTAATTAATACCACGCAGTTATTTCGGAGACGGAATTCCACAGTCTCTTCCCCCTTTTCCTTAGATAACAGTTTTACATTTTAACGCGATGTATGTTTTAAAAGCGCTATTGAAACATATTGTAATATGATGTTATTGGTAAAATTTCAATTAAAAACGTAATGGCAATTTTCAATTTATACGTCATACAAATGGGCTTTGAAACAGGGAGGGCGATTAAAAATTATTAATTTTTGAATGGCATGGAATACAATAATAATTATGTACCAATTTAAATGGTATTTATTAAACCAAAACTAAAACCATATAGAAAAATAAAAATATAAATAAATTTTACAAAAAACGAAAATTACAAAATAATAAAACTATTCTTATACGTTTTATACTCAAAATTTAAGCGTCTATCTTTCATATGACTAAACGGGTCTTCCAAGTGGTTTTATTTAAATTTTCTGTTAATATGATACTGAATTTTTAAAATATAATTTTAATAATAGAATAAATTAAATAAATAATAAAGAAATATGGAAATGTGTACGCGTTATGAACACACAGTAAATACACGTTAACTTATTCCGTATTGTTCCGCACTCCGCATGCATGTCGGGCGATTATTCGTATTACCAGTTACCACAGATTATATGAATACAGATAGATCACTCTCCCTGAAAACAATAGATCGTTGAATGCTGTCTTCTGATAGGCTCCACAGTTATCAGTGTAGTTACATACAACTATATAAATTATTTTGCTAATATACAATATATTATTGTATAAATAATTCGTCATTTTTAATGTTATCATAATAGATAATAATAAAACAACACAGATTTTAGTTTATCTCACGGGAATAAAGTTTAAATTTATTGTGTATATATATATATATATATATATATATCGTGGTTACACTACTGATTCCTGTGGAGTTATCAGAGTTATCAGTGGCCAAATGACGTCATTGTTTTTGTTTACATCGCGAGTGACCTATCTGTACTCATATAATCTGTAGTTTTACCGAGTTCCCCCTCCTATGATTTTGTTTTTTGACCATGTATAGTTATGACAGGCGATTGTCGAAGTCGCCTCAGCGCCGAGTGCTGTGCTGTTACCTACATGTATTTTTTTAACACCGATTACCTCGTAGGGTTTTCATAACAATGGAAAACAATTTTTACTTTTGATAATAATATTTTGAAAATGCATTACAATGTAAATATAAATAATTGTTAATATTTAAGTCAATAGCTAACTTCGTGATCGCGGCGTCGCCCCTTACACACGAGTCACCACTGATATAACCATGTCAAACATACATATTATAGTAGCCGTGGTAAATGTTTTTACTACATTTTCGCCAACATTGTACATTAAGCATATATACTTTAAGCGCAATACGCGAATTTCCACAGTCTTACTATATATAATTATATATCATGACCTATGAATAATAATTTTATTGAGTAAACAACATTGCAATAGAGATTTTTATGAATAACAATATGCATTTTCATAAGACCGTAAACTGTATATAGGCGTATACTATTATAAATTGTATTTTCTTGAAATTATTTACACAAATTATACCTACCGTTGTTTAGACTTTATCATTGCGTTATTGTGTTAATTTTAATACCAATTCGTTTTAAATTACATTAAAATATACGCAAAGCGTCCATCTGATATTTGATTCAGAGCGTTATGAACGTTAATATTGATATACACATATTACGAAATAATTGTCATTTATGAACAATTTCGCAACAGTAAACAGACCTGCATTATTGAGTATAGTAAATACAATAATGTACAATATAATATTATAAATATTATCAAAAACCTAATATTTCACTGTCGAGTTGTGGCATCCTATCTTAAAACTATAAATTAATATGTGCAATATTTGTATCCTGTGCTGGCTGATAAACTCGCTTTCGGCACGGCAAAAATGCAAGCATACCTATGGAACGCCTGCGCCTTAATATTTCTGTGGTATGCAATCGACGGTACGACTCGCATGACGGACAGTGCGTTCTCGACATTGGTGCCGCGAGCTTACGGCCATCCCATAACGAAATCGCAACAGACGAACTTCGCGCCAATCGTTTTGTAAGTATTTTTCGAATCATTTTTATAGTCGATTTATTTTATTAAATGTTTGATTATTATTATTATTATTATTATTATTATTATTGTTATTATTACGCGTAGGTAATATATATTATTTAAGTGTACATTTTTTTTTTTTTTATATTTCAATCAGTAGTTTATGGACACGTAGGAAAATAATGTGAAGAGGATAGTAGTTAAATATTTGGATTTACAAAAACTAACATTATTATTCCAAAATTAAATTTGAATACGGGTACATGACTACATTATAATTATAACGAATAAAACGAAAATGTAATAATAATATTTAATATTTAGTTACATAATAATAGTATACATTTTAACTATACCAACATTCACATTTTAATTTTCTATTTTTTTTCTGAAATTCTCGTTTAACCTGAAAAAAAAACACGTGATTAGAAAACCATTACGTACTATACTCGAAAAAATGTCTCAAATATTATTATGTTCAAAATCCATAATATTACGTATGCATATCGAATATTGGATACCTACATATATATATTTTTAAATCCATTTAAACGTATTTTATGTAAAATATTATTAAGTGCTTAATCAAAATTATTGCATAATATATAATAATATCGTTGTTTAGCATAATACATACATACCTATATACTTACATAATTAAAAGTTAAAAATTAAAGAATTTTTAAAATTTGATTTTGCTTATAAATTGTTCATGTAAATATATTTAATACCAAAAAAAAAAATAGTAATATTTATGTATTTCGATATTTTTTATAATTTATTCAACATAAATTGTCAATTATGGTTGCCCAAATTCCTTACTGTAAATTTTGATATTGAAATAAAGTTTAAACATTTATAAACAAAAATTAATCATATTAATATAAATATTAGAAGTTAGGATAATCGTATACATAACTAATACTCGTACTAAGCCTATATTATATTTAGTGCAAAATCTTAAGATAATTTTACAGTATATTGAAGAGCAATTCGTAAAGTAGATTGTAGATACGATAATCGGATAATATTATGCAGAAATAATATCGGTTTTTGGTGTGTATACATTATTTCCCTTGTGATTATGTAGAACACTGTGCATAACAAAGACATAAATATTAATTTATAACTATTTCATACAATTATGAATATTAATAGTTTCTCTATACAATTAATATATCTATTGTGGGAACCGGGAACACATCATTTATTAAGTTTACATGAATAATTTAATAATATGTTGGACTCAGTGGCGCAGGAACTATTTTTCACTTGGGGGATAAAGTGTTATAAAATTTTTTTTTTTAGAAACAACATAAAAATAAATTAAGTATATAATAAAAATAAAGTACTTTTTCATATTTTCGCCGGAAGTAAACAAAATCCACGACCGACTCAGATGCGGCAATTAATAACTCGTATAGGTATAATTATTTTTAGATGTTGATAAAATGCACGATCATTTTTCTATCCTATTATATGATAATTATTATTATTTTATCATCCTATATACGATTGTATGATTAAAAAGAATTATTTTGAGATAATACTTTTTAGTTCTTACTAATATTGAGTATATTTATTATTATACAGAGTGCTATAAGTAAATGGAAAATATGAATGCATAAAAAAAAAAATGTATAATTCAAATATATATCTACTTATTATAGGAGAATGATAATCATTGATTGATTACAAAAATGTAATTTTTGAGTATTATTTATTATTAAATGTTACAAATTAATTATGCATGTTTACATTGATGATGATTGTTTATATTATCCGAGGGGCAAAATATGACTTTTTTATATCTGGGGCGGCTACGGCCCTTTCTGCCCCTCTTCTCCCACACCACTGGTTGGACTACTTTAATTCAGAAGTATATTGGTTTTGTGATGGTTTTCATTAGTAATATTTTTACGATAAAATTTACTTCGAAATTTTTTAAAATATAATTTACATTTCTTACCACACGAATTTGACATATAATTAACAAATTGAATCGAACACATTTTATCTAAAATATATCAAAAATCTTGATAAATAATTATGTACCTATCAAATATTATTATATTATATACCCGAAGTCACAATATTATGCACTTTTATTTTGCGTATACGAATTTTAACAACTAAATTGTCATCTTCAGCGCGTACCAAAAACCGAAAAAAAACGTTTTTCATTATTTGATATATTAATAATGTGTTATTAAATAAATAAATACTTATTCTGAGGTAACGATGCGAAAACTTCGGAATTATTGTTCAGTTTTTTTCTAAAGTTAATTCTCTTATTAGTTATTTAAGTTGAAGTATATAACTATACGTTTAATCATTCTATACACAAGATTAAATCAGCATAAAAAAAATTATTTAATAATTGTATAAATCGTCAAAACGTTCCATCTTTATATTCCACTTCAGTCATTTATATAATATTTCATTTTATTTTATTTTACATTTTTCAAAAGTATCGGTTATAATTGATACTCATCAGTCATCAAAATAATTTACTTAACTATCTACATTATTATATTATTATTAATATAATATAAATGCATATAAAATATTATTTAAAAAATTATTAGGAAATAAAAAAATATATTTGCATAAAAGACATTTTAAGCCAAAATTCCAAATATAATATTATAGCTAAAAAGCTAAATGTAAAATCCAAATGAGTGGTTCAGAACGAATTTTGTAGGTTGTACATTTTATTCTTCGGTTAAAATACATCTACTAATGATGTAAACTAAGGAGTGGAAAACTCTTTGATTGAAATTAACCTTTTCCTTTTCGGTCAGTATACCATATTAACAAACAATAAAATATTAGGTAATAAGTAGAATCTAGTAGGTACTTAGGTACCTACAATTATTGTAAAACCAAATTCTTTACAGAATGATTTTTCTTCAAAAATTAAATAAATATTCTGTAATAAGCTTGAAATAAAATAATCATTCTTTCGAAATTATTTAAAATAATTTCATAGAATCCTTAAAACTAAAGTGCTTATCTAATCTTTCAAGTTTATATAAATTCAAGAAAATCAGGACATCAGGAAAATAATCAGTTCATTATAAAATATATGGACCAGAGATTTGAAATTATGTTGTAAAGGTATTACGTTTATAACCATAATTAATTATATTCGTCTTCTTTTCCTTCGCCTTCTCTCCCAACTATTTTGGGTAGGTCATCCTAGTCCTGCAGTTTCACTTGACTTGATCTCCCGCATCCCCTTCACTTATACCTGCCCGACTAATATCACTCTCTATTACATCTCTCACCTCTTTTTTGGTCTTTATCACCCCCTATTTTCTTACACATGTTTTCCCATACCTATACCATTTATACTGTGTCTGTCCGTTCTCTCCATAAAACAGGCCCGAGTCATCTCAACCTATTTTCACTTATTTTGTCTACAATTGAATCCATTACTTTAATTCCTTTTTCGTATTCTCTAGTAAATCCACTCATTTACCTTCATTATCATCTCTGTTATACTATACTTATCCTCTATTTTGTCTTCCTAGGACATCTATTGCCCAACATTATATAATCCGTATACCATTGCAGACCTCACCATTTTCCTATAAAATTGACCTTTTAACTAATTGGGATTCTTTTGTCACACAAAATAACATGCATCTATACAGTTCATCCATTCACACTTAAACCTGTGTGTCATATACAGCATATAAACAGCATGCACCATTGTACCTCATTTTGTCGAAACCGGACGTTTCAGCGTATATGCCGTTTTGGCATAGAAACCATTTTAGCGTGACATCCATTTTTAATATTATAAATGTATGTCCAAACGGTGTATCACCGGAGATAACAAGCACTTATCGAAACGTAGCGATCGGTATCCGGACAGAACCGTGATAAAACTTACTATAATTTTATTTTATTTTTTTTTTACTTAACAATGATAAGTGACCATTATGAATACCGAGTAATAGTACATAAATATAGTAGATATCTACTCAAAATGTGTCGCGCTCAAAAGCAATTTCAATTATTAGGTGTTTAATTTTACATTAAATTATTTTACCCATTTTTCGTAAAATGCATATATTTATTCGTAAAACAGATATTGAAAAGTAGGTATTTGATATAAAATAAAATTTTAAACTCCATTATTATTATTTTATTATAAGTAATTTCAACGGTTGACGAGTTATAAAGGACAATGGTGGGAGGGTAGATTTCCTCCTTTTGGTGGGGATGGAAGGCTCAGCACAGGAGGTAGGCGCCAGGACTTTTAGTGTGTTTAATATACTCTAAGTGTATATATCAAAATTCAGTTGCGGGTAAATTTTTTCCGTTCTTGGGCGCTTTTTTGTCCGACTTGACTGAATTATATTTTTATTATTTTTAATCAAAATTTGATGCAATAGAAGTAATATAAGTAGTAAAATTATTGATTTTGACAAAAACGTTTTTGCATAATTTTTTGGTAGTGTTTTTTTAACTATTAGGAAAATTAAATAATTAGTACTAATTAAAACAGTAAAATATAGTCATAACGCTAAAATATACCTACTTCACGCCAAAATGGAATGCGCCGAATCAGCCACGCCGAAATGTCTTAGACCGTCATTCTGCAGTATAATATCTATTGTTTTTTTTATCCATTACCCCTTACTAGGAAAAATAAATAAGAACTTAAAACTTAGTACTAAAAGACGCACTCCTACTCTGACACTAAAATCCTTAGTTTCTCTACACACTACACATGCCCACTTCGAGATTTCTCTAGAAACCCTGTGATATGCCTTATCTAAATCAATAAATACCAAATACAACTTTTTCTTTTTGTACAAAATATTGGCTTTATTGTTAACCTCTCACTTCCCAGACATGAACCCAAACTGGTTTTCTTGTAACAAATATCTCACTTTTTACCCTCGTATCTATGATATTTTCTCAAATCTTCATACTGTGTCTTGTAAGACTTATTTCTCTGTAATTTCCACATTTCTATATGTTTCATTTACCCACAAATATTGGTACTTACTATACATAACTCTTCTTCCATGCTTCTGGAATTTATCCTTCAACAAGTACTTTATTAAACAGCTTTACAGCAAACCTATATAACCAAACTACCTAATACTTTCAACGTTATTACTGGTACTCTATCCGATCCTACTGTTTTTTTTTTATTTTAAAATTATCTAGAACTCCACACTTCTTCTCTTCTTACTCCATTCAATTTAAAAAATTCCTCATTTAATAATTTTTGACTTCTTTGTCCCCTGTTCACAATTTCCTATCCTTATCTTTTAAACGCCATACATTTTTAAGATCCCTGGATTGTTTTTCTCTTTTTAGACCACTTGTGCTCTTTTTTTTCGGGTTTTCCCTTACTTTGTATCACATCTCTTTAATTTGGCTTTACTCACTGCATTTTTTGCTAGGTACTTTACATGAACCTTTATACTTTTCCAAACCATCTCTCTCCCTGATTCTCTGCCATTTCTTAAGCTTTATTTTTTTTTTTTTTTTTTGATATTACACTTGTTCTTTTTACCACCATTTTTGCTTATCCTCTGACTACACCATTTCTTGTACTCGTCTTTCTTGAATATATTATTGTATCGCACCAATTTCCTATGCTCTCTCTCCTTTCTACTTTGTTTCTTGCACACAACCCTGCCTGTTAATGTTCCTACATCTTTCGTACCTACTCAGACATGAATATAACCTAAAACACTAAAATCCTTTATTTAATAAAAAAAAAAAAAAAACCAATTCCAAGAGTATATATAAACGGTAATACACAATGTCTTATCATAGATGTATAACATAAATAATAATTTTGTGCTCACTATATACATAATAAAGATTATGTTATAACTTATAAATAATACCTCTATATTATATATATATATATATATATATATATAGGATACGGACCCAAATGTATACTCTGAATTCGAATTTTCAAATGAAAATAAAAATTTATATTTTAAAGTTCATTTGAATTTCAAATTAGGTTCTAAAATTGTACGAAAACGGAAATCATAGAATGACTGTAAAGGTCACTGGCCGAAAAGAAAAAGATTGATTTTCATCGAAAACGTGTGTGTACATTTTTACGATTTTAGTCTATTTCTCGCCATTTATACATCTATTCATTATTTATAAAGTGTCTTCTTCTTCTCCTTCGCCTTCCCTCCCAACTATTTGGGGTCGGCATATTTATAAAGTGTAAAACTCGAAAATTTGAAAAATAATTATTAGATAGGTTATACTGTAATTTTGTGTCATGAAAATTGAGATAATATAAATATAAAATAATTTTCATTTATGAATTTATAAACGTTGATACTAAACGTTCAATAATCAATTTTTGTTTTATAATTATTATTGATTTTGAAATATTTTATTGATAAATAAATTTAAATTAAATTTATACCTAATTACAGGTACCTATGATTATATATACAATTGCGACTTATTGGATGCGACGGGATACATCAAATTAAAATATCTCGTTAAGCGATATCCAAATAGCATTAGATATTTTATCAAAGAACCATTGCGATCACAAACGCAAACAAGCAACTTTGTACCCTGGTATAATGTACAATTCTCTAGGCATTTTCTTCCTTTGCGTGAAGACGCAAACAGATGATACATAGGACTTTGTGTATTCGAATAGACAAAGCGTCTTAAATCCTCGAACACTACAGCAAATAAATCCTAAACAATGTTAACGGCATTTGTCGTCAAGTAAATTGTAGGTTGGTAATACATTACATTTTACCCGCTTTTTGACTAGACGTAATTTATCTTGCGTATTTATTCGTCTACGTAACGCTTCTATAAAATAACCTAGGAGGGTACCTATGTACTGTTTTGATTTGATTTGGTCTCGTTTAATTACAAAAATATGAGAGTTATCAAAAATATATCAAAAGTTGTTGTTAAACTCTATTTAAAATAGATATTTAAATACAAGATTGCATCAACAACATTTTTGTAAATTTGTTTAATGATTTTTTTCGATTAACATCTATAATTATACAGTATAGTATTTACTATCTTTTATAAGTACGTTACTTAGTTGTACAATGTATTATAGAGAAAATTAATTTTATAATAATATAAGAAACTAACATAATATGTTAATTCCATATTTGTAGATTCTATAGATATCATAAATTAAAAAAACTTTAATAATTGTTCACATTTCATTTATTATTACATTGCCTTTAATCATTGGTAATAAACAGCGTGAGACTCCGGTCGATATCAAATACCTACCTATATAATACTCCATCCTACAACAAAACTATTTTGCGCATATTTATAATATTATATACTTTTAAGTTAACCTCGCGCAAACCAATAGTTTTTTAAACAAGTATTCCTGCTATCTCTCAAATTATATATATATTTTATTTTGGACGATAGTCCTATGCTATATTCATATTAAATGTAGATATTGTGTATAAGACATTAATTAATTATCGAGACAAATTATTTTCATCTATAGAATACGAGTGTACAACAATAATATTCATAATATATCTAACCAATAACATAGTATTTTAATACATTACACATTTAATATAATATTTAAAGTTTAAATCAATCAATTTTTAATTTTAAAATTGAGCTTATCAATCGATTCTTTGGAATATGCTCGGACATAAAAATTATTCGTGTCTAAATTTAAGCTAATAAGTCTATCTGATAGCAGTACTGATCGTGCAAGCCCCTTGAACGTCAAGCGACCGCGAACCATTAACAAACTTTCCAAGCAATTTTGTTACGACTAGTGTTTCATGGTAGGTTAGGTATATTTCAAATATACCTCATTACAACGACCTCCACGGCTCCATTTACCAACTATAAGTTAACAATGCTTTTAATTTTAATGCTTAAAATTACTACTTTAAATGCTTATATAGCTGGCCGCTATAAAAAAAATTTCACGAAAATGTAATATTAATTATCCAAATATTTTATTTCATAAAATATCTTTTTCCCTAATAATTCCTGAAAATAACCTTCGTCGTCCAAATAGAAAAATCGGTCCAGAGTTTTAGTAGTCAATTGGCAAATAACAATAATACAAATCCTGAGGTAAATACTGTTGATAAATATGGTTTCATCTCAAGTGACTCAAACCTGTTAATATATTTTCGTATTATTAATTATTATTATTAATAATCAATTTATTATTTATATTATGTTGTAAATATTGATAACAGATTGTAATATATTGGTACTTTTAAAAACAATTGAGCTCTCAATACCTACGTTCTACGTCTATTTAAGCGTACCTACTATATCCGTATTAGCATATTTTGTTATACTAAACTCAACTCAACAAGTATAAAGTCTAAAAAAATGAACCTATTCTATTTTTATGCAAAGAATGATTATATTTATATTTGCACAAAATATAATAATACTATTAATTACTTCTGATCAAAATAAATATTGAAAATGTAAAACTATTATAGAACGGCATAAAATACAAAATCCACTGACTTTAGGTAGTATACGAAAAGGAAAATCCGCCAGGTCAACTAGAGTAGAGAACCTCCATAAATAATAATTACAAAAATAAAATATTGGAGTTAGTCGATGATAAAGATAAAGATTGTAGTATTTTTCTTTTACACAGTAGGTAAATTTTTTTTGTGTACGAAATTCTTGCTAAAAACCGCATTTATTGTGCATCGCATCATTCGCATCCACTGTCGATCTTTGACCATTCACGATGTTTTATGGCTGCCAAATGTAATATACAACGTTTGTCTGCAGATACAATTTAAAATAATAATGTAAATACTCAATATATAATCATAGCGAATACGATGGCAGCAATACAATGACCGATATTCTTATTCAATCTATTTTTATAGATTCTTTAAAAAGAATAAATTAATCTTTTATTTATTTTCAAAGTGACCAGAGATAAATAGAACAGACCTCTATCTTTTTTTTTTTTTTTTTTATCGAAATTGTATACAAATAATATAAGTACCTAAATTACAGTTCTACAATATGGAATGATACATAACTATGAAAAAGTTAAAAAGATGGATACTGGATAGTAAAAACAGAAAAACAATAATGGTAATAAACAAATATATTGTATAGACAAGAATAAATTAGTTATTATCGATATAGTCTATAATACATTGTTCTATTCAAATAGCGAGAAGCTCGATTTTCGTAAAAGAACATGGAGGAAATCAGTACGACCACCGTCTTACAGACTATGTTATTATTTCCGTAAAACACTCTTTTCATTATCAGTAAATAGGCCTTAAAATATAAAGATTTTCAAAGTAATATAATGTAGCCGTATGATTTCATAATGCGATTAATACTCGCTGGGAATGAATTATACTCTTATTGTCTTGTACATTATCTGAACGTGATCAGTTATGGAATGATAAGCTTCAACGCGATAATAACCCGTCCGCATACCCGGTATCCCTGATTCATGTCAGATCCGCTACTCGTCATGTAATCACATTTATAGAACTCGGTAAAAAAAAATCTCCCAAATTTTAAAGGTCAACAAGGAAAAAATCGTATAATTTATCTAAAATGTATTTTTACACCAATATACATAATTGTACACAGTAGGTATACATAGTATATATTTTTTCATAGGATTCTAAAAATATTATCGCCTCAATGATATCCTTCATAATAAATACATTACACATCTTCAGGCATGTCCCGAATAATTTTTCATCACTTTTGCAATCATTTCTGACAGTAAGTATACGCGAGTGATTTGTCGACGAATAGTATCCCAGACATCTTTCAAATTGTTCATTTTTTATTTAAAAAGTTCAGTTTAAGGTAACTATCCTAAAAGGAAAAAAACACTGTACCTAGTAAAATTCGACGTCCGGTGAACGTGTTGACTATACTCGTGTATGGATATTGAATATATTGTCACTCTTTCAGAACACGTCTGAAAATATAATTTTCAAAAACGAACCGAACAAAAATTATATTACATTTTGTAAAAATGAAATCTAAACAATTATAAATCGTATATAATATTTTTTTTTATTAATATTTAATATCCGAAATTCAGATTTTTACGTGCCCTCGAATAAAAATTCAATATTGGACGCGGATAGATAGATGTACTAACATAGTATTTTTTTTTAATCCTATATAGGTAAAAGAGAACTGAGTTAACAAAACGTTTAATTATTTATTTAACATACATATATTACCTACATAGCTATTTATTCGTGTTTACCTATATTTTTCCAATTTTATTAGACTTATCTATACTACCTATATACGATTAGACACAACCTACATTTCTTACTTTTTAATTAAAATAAATTGCATTTTTAATATTACAGAGTTTTGACGAACTTTTATCATTATTTTCTGACAATAATAATATATTGCTTGAATTACTTTCATGTAAAATAATTCACTTAATAAATAGGTAAATATAAATAAACTTAACTCATAATATGTAAATATGTTAGGAAGTATTCATTAAATACAATTGCGTACAAAATAAAAAAAATCAAGTTGAATTCAATTAGATACTAAATTAGGTATAAGAGCTAATTAAATTGACAATGAAGTTGTCTTAGCCGACTTTTGAGAAAAAAAAGTTATATGTACTATAATATTATAATGTTGGTGATAGTGATATGTAATCAAGTGCGACCCCCCTCCCTCCCCACGAAACCGAAAAAAATTTCTCTCTACGGCACCGTTACCCGAAGAAATAATATATATATATATATAATAGAATGTTTTCCGAATTTTCATATGGTAAACTAAAATAATATTTTCTCTATTTATATATAATAGTACGAGGATACGTGCGGTTTTTTTTACATTTTTTTTTTCGTTCGTAGATCAATAAACGTATAAATAGCACCTAATTGTTAAAAAAAAATTGTAATTTTATCTTTGAAATGCGTTTTTAAAAATATATTCAGGTATTACCTACCTATTCATTATTAATAAATAATAACCATACCTCTAAAGTTCTGTAGCTCTATAAGAAATAAATACAATGGGGACAATAGAGACACGCGCGAGCTTTGACATATTATAACTTCAATACTAACGGCTGATATGTTTTCAGTAACTATGTCTAAAATTAAATATACATATCGCGGTATTACAAAATCGTGTACGCAAGAAAGGGAATTCCCCTTGGCCCATAAGAGCTATATGCAATAATATTTTACCCTATCATAGTTGATGTATTTAAAGTTAGGGTAGCTACATAATACCAAGTCTTCAGACTTATATATAGTTCATATATGTCATAAGTATTTAACAAACTTAACCTTACTCGACCACCTTTAAAATTCAATAACGCTATTAACTGTATGATAAAATCACGTTTTGAAAGAGTGGTGCAGTTCCTATTTGTCCTACACAAGTGAGGTTAGCTAATCTATATTTTATTTATTACTATCCTTTTATTATATAAATAACCTAATATTATATATTTATTTACCTAGATTATATTATCATATAGCATAGCGATCATTTAAAATAGTATTTAATTATATTATAATTAAAATATTTTAATAGCTTTACCTAGAGAAATCCAAAATTATATATTGTGCCAACATATAGGTATCTATATACATACATTAATATTGATAATATCATCACAATTCATAAAGTCAATAAATGCTATTATTAAGTATATTTAAATTTACCTGATTTTCTGATTTTTTTAATACTGGTACCAAAACTTTCTATATACATAATTTCAATACCTATTTAAAGTCTTTGGAGTTTTAAATTCAAAGATTTGTCTACATATTTTATATCTACTTAAATAAATAATTGGCGTTAACGTTAAGTCTCCAGAGTTATTATCAAGGCTAGGCATTAACGAGTTAAAAGTTAAAAAGTTAAGTTAGTTTTAATTAAGTTACTTAACGCGTTACTTTTTTTCCGGATTAACTTTTAACTTAATATAAGTTACTTTTTTTATTAAACTTAACGTGTTAACTTTATACAAGAGTATCTAAATTGAGTGAAATTTTGCACGAAGAACAATGCAAAATTTTTAAATGAGGATTTTACTTTTTAGCACCTATACACAATTTTAGTAGGTACCTACAATAGCATGTACGTATAATCGATAAGAATCGATGCACCGTTCACGTACAGGCCGCGACGTTGACCGTTCACGAAATTACAATGAAAAATAACTTTAATATATGGAATACCTCTAACTAGTATACACTAAAATACCTACAGCGGCTATATATTTAAGTACCTATCCATGTGTATACCATTGTTAATTTTGTATTATCCAAAGTTATAAATAAGTTATAAGTTTTCCAAAATAATAAATACCTATTAAATAATAATAATGTTTTAAAAATGGTTAATATGCCGAGTATAAATTGTTACCGAATAATTATTCATTTTGACGGATGAAGAGGTTCCATTTACTGAAAAAAATTTTGAAATGACTTTGTTGTTAAAATATAATAAAAATGTCCAATAAAAAATCAATTACATTTTGTCTTTATAATTTAATTAATATTAGATATATACACATACTCGTATAGTCACATAGATACAGGCTTATCTCATTTATATGTTACCAAAATAATATACCTATGGTGACTTTCAACAATAATATTTAGACGGCGACTATATTATTATTTATCATTCTTAGCAACACTGAAGGTGCAAAATTGATAAACATACAAAATTGCATTAACAATATTTCATAGATGCCAAGTTTTGAAAAGACTATAGGTACTCATATCCATATAATATAATATAACCATTTTAAATTTATAGTTATTTTTATATCCAACATTTTTTTAGTAACAAGTCTTTTAATTTGTATATAAAGGGTGGGTTAAAGGTTAAACAAAAATCTAAACTTTTAAAGATATTTATTAAAGGTTCGAAATTTGTTTTCTTTTTATCTAAAAATGTAATACAAAAAATAATGGTTTTATTTACAGTTAATTTTCCATATTGGACTGAGCCCAGTCTTTTTAACTACATGGAGGCTGATATTTATGTCTACTCAGTATAGAAAATATATTCAAGTGATGGGCATCGCTTATTTTATACTACATTAGTGTGAATCAAACAATAATATAGGTATCTTGGCAGTTGTGAGTTATTTTCTGATTGCTGATTTATGTATGGGTTTTAAAATGACGTGTTGTATTTTTATTTTTACATGTAGGTATACACTTTTTCAAGCAGAAGAAGTCCCCAGTAGCTTATTTGAACGTAAGGAATAACCATCCTTTTTTACCTTTTTACGATTTATAGGTATATCGGCTTTTTTTTCCTAATTAGGAAATTTTGACTTTTAATACTAAGTTAAGTTACCTACTTATTTTTTCGAACTTAACAAATAATGTACGAGTAACTTTTAACTTAACTTATAGCTTATATTATTTTCAATTAACTTAACTTAACGAGTTAAAAAATATCGTTAACTTGCTCAGTCTTGGTTATTATTATTTGAAACTTTGAAATTCGAATTGCAACAAAATTGCACTGAAATTTATTTTGTTAAAAACGACTGTACTACTGTATTCAATAGTTTTTTATATTTCACTGAAAAACTTCAAAGGCATTTGTAATATAATCTAGTTACTTATTTAAAGTATGTGTCAAATATATGTCCTATTTTCAATGTATAGAGTTTATATAAAAATAACTTTTTTCTTTACATAAGGTATTTATAATAGTACCTATATAAGTGATATTTTTAGATGTAGGTATATAATTTTATACATATTATATAGTTCAGGGCCTAAAATGATTGTGTTTTGCTACTGCACACTCAATATTTTAAAAAATTACAATAAATATTTAATTGGATTAATTACCTAGGTATATATAATACCCATGTTTAATACTGACATGTCATATGCATAGAGTTATACAATGTACTTAAATTCCTTTTATTATTAATAATATTATAATAAAGTTAACCAACTTGGGTACAGTTAAAAAATAAATTTAAAAAAATATAATTAAAACCTGCACACTTTTGTGCTCTTGTTTTCTTTAATACAATTATCATCCGAAGCATCAGGGAAAACACCTTGAAATCATTCTTGTTTTATGGCGTTAGTATGAGACTTCTCATATCTATTTGTTTGTTTAAGCCAATATATCACTGCTGTATGAGAGTTAAATTCAGACACAGAATCCATATTTACCTTTATATACAAAGAATGGTGTATAGTTTTGGTGATACAGTTGATCTAAATTGTTTTTAATATATTATAGTAAGAAATAAGTCTTTCTAAATCTGCGCTTTGTTTATTATTTAATGTGACATTATATAAATTTATCCCATGAATTTTGTACAGAACACTTTCTTCTGAATCTTCTAAATAGATTTTTAGGTTCCTTATTTTTAACAATTATTATTTTTTCAAATGTATTTTCCCAACCTTCTGGTATAACATTAGATTTTAAATTTGTCATCCTTAACTTAAATGCTTCAGTTTGATCTTGATTGAAATTATTACATTATCACCTTGAATAAGTTTTTGGTATCTACAAAATATATAGCCTAAGTCAGATAAAAAACAAAGAAGTTTCAAATTATCATATTTGGTTAATGACTTTCAAAATCCAATAGAAACTTTACATTTTTCTTGATTTATTTGTTTAAAAAAAAAAAAACTATGATTCGCCAATTTTGTAAAACACAATTAATCAGAGAATATGTAAGTTCTGTCCATCTTACTTCAAAGTATTTAGGAAAACGAATAAAAGTAAGATTATTTTCATCTGCTATTTGTTTAAGTTTTTTTGTTCTTAATCCAGATCTATGGAAGTATGTTGAAATTAATGAACCGGTTCCGATAATTTTTTTTATTTCTGTAACATTTTCAGTCAAACTTTTTCATACCAGTGCATTTCTATGGACTGCACACCAAATTTTTATTAATGGAATTAGCAATGGTTTCTTATCTTTTTATAAAAGTCCCTAAAGTCCATTTTATCTCCAGTATTGATTGATGCACCATCAGTGATAATTGATGAAAATAAGACCATTAATTTATCCCAAGAAATGGTATGTTTTGTTGATGATTTTATGACATTATAATAACCTATTGCGCTTCATGAAAACCAATAAATATTAATTCAGAATTACCGTCAAAAGTAAAAAATTTTTCCAACACATGAATATTATCAACTTGCATACGGTCCACTGATCCATCTACGCGTATGGAAATTATTAAACTAATTTCTAATTTATCATGAATACGACTAACATCTGATGGCACTATGCATTTTAAAAGGTTTTTATATCCAGAAGGATATAGGATCAGGAACACTGACCTCATTTTGCATCATTAAAAACTGTACACATAAGCTCTCCTATTCTTTGGGAGAGTTGGTGATTTTGAGCAGAATTAATTTTATCCAAAGGCGCTACCAGTGCCTTTTCAACATTAGATAAACTTTTTAGATGATTAACTTTCACACACTCTATATGCATTTTTTATGTATGTAAAAATATCATCTAACAAAAAATTTAAAGCTATTTAAAAATATCAAGAACTAAAAATTCCGTAACTATTTTTTAAGACAATATTTTACAAAAAGCCATGAGGTTCATTTGAAATTATTCTTTTCATTAAATTTGATAATGAGTATTTAAGCTCTAAATTTAACCAGAAAGCTATAATTTAAATTCTGCGTTGTATAATTTTGCTATATTGCCAATTAGATAGACGGAGACAGAAAATTTGCGTATAGCGTCTCCTTAAGAGGACGCTACAGCTGCGATTTTAAGGGGTTCTGTATAGGTAATTATTAAAAAATGTTAGGAAAATGAAAATCTAATAAATTAAAGTAAAGCAATATATTCAAGTACATTTTAAAATTAATCTAAAAATAGCCTCGTACCGCACTTTTATTGTGTAATCACGATGTTATTAGGCATATAAGTAAGCAAGACATAATTGTGGAACTTTGGAAATTCGGATTTAAAAT
Source organism: Pemphigus obesinymphae (assembly GCA_025469235.1). Lineage (NCBI taxonomy): Eukaryota > Metazoa > Arthropoda > Insecta > Hemiptera > Aphididae > Pemphigus > Pemphigus obesinymphae. The sequence goes on from JAIPRL010001992.1 coordinate 22,058, forward strand.
CTGAATTATAAAAAAACAGATTTCAATTTATCGGACTGTCTTCTAGAGATCGATCGAGACATTTTTCTTTAACATTAAATACTAAAATATGATCATTGTCTATAAAACACAGCTTTTTAATGAAAATAATAATATAACCAAAAAAAAAAAATCGTTTTTTAATCGCCTCGATTGATTCCTAGTAGACAAATAGATGAATTCGAAACTTTTTTCAGAGTTTAAATCTGACTTTCCAAAATCACACAGTTTCAGGTCGATTTCTACATCGGTATTGCGTTGTGCAACGTCCTCATAATAAAAATAACAGAACCCACACACACCAAACCCAAAAATTAAACACCACACGGTATTCTTAGGGCTGTGGAATGGACGTGCATAAAGTTTTCAAGGGTTGTTTTGAAACCCATATCGAAATTTTGTCTGTTGACCGGGTCTGAAAGATAGAAACGTGCCTTGTTCGTAAAAAGTAAAACAGCAATTTTAAATAAACTCTTCGACCACAAAAGCGCGGTGTTCGCCGTTCTCCATTATCTAATGACACAATTCCCATTACTGTATACCCACTCCATTCCTGATTATGCCGTCCCAAAATCGGGGACTTCTTTCTGCCGCACTTTTAATATCTATAAGTACTTTTAGTAATTCTGAATACATTTAAAATATATTGGAATTATTTTAAATTTTAACTTAAATAAATGCATCATAAATATTATATACTGCTATTTACGTACATATATTATGACTATATGTGTTTTTATAAAAAAAAAATTGAAAAATAATAAAATATTATTTTTAAACTTAACTGTTGTGTTCTTATACTTAAAACGTTGAAATACAGAAGATATACGAGTATAGTAGGACAAAACTAAAACTTATCCAACCATTAAAACTGCAAAAATCGAAAATAAAGAAAGTTTATGAAGAATTCACAAAGTAATATTAATAATAATAATAATAATGATAATGTTTTTATATAGTTGGTTTTATTTACAGATATTACAAGTTTATATTTATACATATTTATTTTCGTAAATATTTATTCAATTTTATTAGTTTATTGATCAGGTATGATATCATTTGTATGTCTTTAAGGTTTTTTTCGATATTAAATGAAAAGAAGAGTAATTAGTTTATTTGTTATAGGTATAACAAACAATATTAAATTAAAATTCAATTTTAAAAAATCGATAGGGAAATAATAGTTAAATACTTATCAGGGCTGATTTCATTTATCAATGCATTTCTGTAAATTATATAGTTATAATATAATTTTATATCATTTAAAAAAAAAAAGTGAGCATTTTTCGATAATTTGGTGTTTGGTAATTTAAACATTTAAAACTTACCTATCTATCAAACAAAATATATTACCTCGAACCTCCAAATAAATTGTATTAAGTGAATGTAGTGATAATTTTTACTAATAATTAGGTATATAAAAACTAATTTATGTGGTATAATAAATCTATAATCATGATATTATACTTTTATTGTTTTACCAACTGTTTAATCATCTAGTACACAGGTAGGTAGGTAAGTATCTGGTGAATTAATTACACATAATGAAAATTTGAAAGTTATGAGTTGGTTTATTTTCTGTTTTTCACTCTTCATAAGTAGGTAGGTATATAGAGTTAAGATGAAAAATACTGAACTTGAAGGTTATGACAATCTTGTAAGCAATTTTGTACTTTATCTTTTTTTTGAATCGCATATTTTAGGCAATGTGCCAACGGTGAAATATAAGTTACGGCGGGTCCTGAGTTCCTGACCGATTTCACTAGATATGTTAGAATAAATGTCGGTAAGCATCAGAAAATATATTTTATACCGTGTCCGCCCTTTGATATATATATATATATATATGTATATATATTTATATGTACACCAACTTTAAAATGTATAGTTATTTTGTTACATAATGTTATTTTATTTGAAATTAGAGGTACGATATTTAAAACTTGAATAAGGAAGTTAAAAATTATTTTAAAAAATTTTTAACTTCGTTGTTCAGTTGTATACATTTTTCCGCAATTTATAAGATACGTATAAAATAAAATAGAATATATAAAATTTAACTAGTCTATATACAGGTTGCAGAGTGAAAAACGACTGGCAGTGAAATGGCTAAAACCTGAATATGTGAAAAATTCCTAAAATAATACATTTATTATAACTAAATTAATAAAAGCTATTATTATAATGTGTTATACTAGCATACCTACTATAGGTACACATTTATTAAAATTTCTATTTTATTTATTATTAAGGCCAATTATAAGTAATATTATACTAATATCTACTAAACACAACTAAACTAACATATGTACCCACTTCAACCTATAATTTTATTGATTTTTTAATGGAAAATAATTATTTTATCAGTTATATATCTACATTTAAAATAAATTAAACCGGAATATTATGATCATTTCAATTTTAATACGATGTTAAATAATATTACATTAGAAACCTCTACGAAAAGTTTGTTTAAACGTATAAAAGCCTTAATATTATAATATATTCGTTTAAAAAATTATTATTATAGAATATCATTTACAAGACGTTCATAATAAATTAATATTTTGTTGATATAAATACATAAAATATCTAAACTGTGAACCATATATACTTTAAAACAACATTTATTATTTTGTTCTATGACATTTATGTCGTCTCTCCTTATTTTTCGAGGAAGACGTTTCAATTTAAATTATGTTAGTTTCAACTCTCTCAATGTAAACGTATAATTTATTAACATAAACATGGTTTTTCATCATGTTTCATGATTACACGCAGACTAGCTTGACAAAAGTATTTCTATATACAATATTTACTAAATATTATTCCATTTTCAGAAATTGTATACACTCAGCTATAGTTATTATTTTTTTTTTACTTGACGCTCGAGTGCGTAGAATAATTCATTTTATATAAACCAATAATTTTAGATTCTAATCGAAACGTGGAACGTATTAGTTTTACATTGATGTGATTTCATTTTTATGTCTGTACCTATTCCAATTTTTACAATGCTACCTATTTTCCGGTAGAAAATTTGATCTATTTAGTCATCACATTAAATAGGTAATTTTCTAATTTTCCCGATAGATTTTTTTAACAAGAAACTACCGACAGATTACGTAAAAATGGTAAAATGGTTTTGTCCACAATATTTCTTCATGATTCCGTAAATAATGATACAAGAAGTTTAAAATTTCACCGAAAATGCATTTAAGTATACAATTAATGGCGAACATAATATCACGAACGGTTCACGAGAGGTTCAGTTCGCAAGTGTATACGCAGCTTAATATTTACTAGGTCTTACCTATAGTATTTATTTAATTACTTATTTTTTACCAGTTTTTACCTACTCAAACGTACAAACAATTCATGAATTAACAAATATAAATAAAATTTGTTTGTTATTAAGTTTTTATTACAATAAATTTATTAAATAGTTGATCTAAATGTTTATAAGAAATAAAAATGTCGTGACTAAATACAAAATTCAACAGTCAATATTATATATACGTATAGAATATAAATTATCTTTATAATGACGTTAATATTAAATTATAATGATTATATTAGAACACAACTGCTCAGATATCTATATATGTATATATATATATATACGAGTATATAGTTAATTTAGTTATAATAAAAAATAACGATTTACTGATATTATTATTACTAATACTACTATAATAGGTACCTTTAATATAATACATCATAAAATTACATCAACAGCACCTTTAGCTTTCTAATTTAACAAAAATATCATTTTCTTCAGTGATCCTATTTCTCGTAAAACATATCCAATATCTAGTATTCATTTTTGAGTTGTAAATAAAGAAATGCAATTATCAAGTTTGAGAAAACGTGTGCATTTTTTCTGTAAAAATTTTAAAATATAAAATATTATTATTCAATAAAGTTACAAACATTTTAAAACCCACTCAATGTATGACATAATAATATGTTAATATCAAAAGTGTCCATAATTTCCCACAGTACTTATATTTTCTGAAATAATTTTAAATGTTTCATGTATTTATCTATAATGTGACTATAAAATAAGGTTACCATATTTTATTTTGAAAAAATCGAGGCGAAAATTAAATTATACTATAGTTTTAAGCAAAAGTTCCGCAATCCAAATACATAACATATTTTTCTTGATTTAGGTACTCTATACATAATGTGATATTTTTTCTGTTACTTTATAAACTTTTCAACCTGAAAACTTGATCTAATCGGACATGTGATCCCATTTTTTGATCAAAAATTTTGTCAGGAAAGTTCTTTGAGGAGTTCATTATTTTTTAATTTTTTTTTAAACATTATCTAAAAAATTTAACATAGGTAGTTATCATAACTTAGTTTGAATAATATTCTGTTAATTTGATCAACTATTAACTCTATATTTACTACTGTAAATATGTCAAATATCATCAGTAACTTCCAAATTGTCCATTTTATAGTACCCAATATTCATCAATGAGTACACGTGCTCTACTGCTATATTTGAATCAGACTAAGTAAAAAAAAAACGTCCATCTATATCGCTTTTATATGAAGTTCATTAAAATGTATAAAATATGATAAGTGATAACCAACGATCGTCGCAAGTGGCGTTTTTGCATTTAACATTTTGTTCTTTAAACAATTTTTCAAATATTTTAAATCGTTCGAAAAAATTATTTTTGTCGATACCTATAATTAACATTTGGTATACATTTAATTTATAAAAGTTGTTAAAATTTTTTTTTTTATACTTCCAAATAATAACTTCACATTTTGGATTAAGTAGGTACGTATAATGTCCATGCCTATGTGAAAAATTTTCATTTTCAAAATGTTTTTCTCTAAAAAAAAATCGAAAAATATTAATATAAAATATTAAAGTTGGATTCCGGGACAATTGGCTGTCCCGAAAGGTTTTTTCGGGACACCGGGACACAATGCTCAAAATCGGTAGTGTCCCGGCTAAACCAGGACATATGGCAATCCTACTATAAAATTGGATATTTCGGAAACTTGTTAATATTTTATATAAATTATCTTTGAATTTATTTCTTCAAATGTACAGAACTATATATTTTATATTATAACTACATATTATGTATCTAAGATTAAATATATAATATTATTATCGATTATATATATAATATACCTACCTACCTATGTCATTTATTCAACTCCGGGTGCAAATAATCATATGGTGAACCAACTCAAAACCATATATGGTTAAGTTGGGATTTTTGCAAAATTTAAAAATATTTTAGAGCAGTAATATTTATTAATAATTGCTATTATAATTATTCTATTATTCGGACTTCGGTTAATAATCTACATCTATTACTAATTTAATAAAACTGTATTGCTAATGCATCACCGTACACTTTTACTGTAACACGTGTTTAATACAAGGCACTGATATACATACTAAAAGAGCGTAATATGACGTTTTAATTGAATACTTTAATAAGAAAACCAACTATTATGAATTGTGTACAAGATAATGATATATTATACGTGTTTAACAACGTTTTCCAAAATTTCATTCTATCTCTAAAAAAAAATCCACCCATACGGTCACCTATAATATTTTTATATTTAAAAGGTCTATAATTTCACTCGATTTTGAACGAAAAATTACATAGGTTTTACTGGTATATCGTATTAGTGTAATAGGTAATGTATATATATAGATATATGATCAAGTATTGGTTAAAAACACGATTTAACTTTTCAATTTATTATATGTGTAGATAAAACACCACCACTCTATTACAAAATGTCTTGTACACACTACACACACACACACACACACACACACACACACACACACACACACGCACACGTATATATGTTGTGTATGTACATTACAAATTCTTGCTTTTTTTGTTTGTAATTTTCCGGTTACAAAGTCAAATTAGAATTTCACATTCACCCATCGTCTTGAAGTTAATACGGTACGAAACTTTTTAATCGGTGAGAGCACAGAACAGGATTGTCAATTAAAATTCTATCTACAAACTTTATCGTCCCTCCCAATTTTTCGGTCTACATGACAAAATGTCTCTAATATATATTGATGAAAAGTTATTTAAAAGCAAAACAACCAATAACTCGGATTAAAAAGATTTTCCTCCGGTAGAGAGGGAAAACGACTTTCTGTATTGTTTTTCAACGAACTCAATTGCCGGTGCCCATAAAACCATTAAAACCCAACCCCCAAAACATTGGTGTCATTGCGGTTTTAAAAGCTTTCTGGAGATTTATGTCGAAATGAACGGAAAGGAGAAATTTGAATTATTAAGGGTTACCCCTTTTTTAGCACTGTAAATTCACTTCGCCGTATACCATATGATATCAATCCAATAACAACGACCATTTCTCAAAAAAAAATCCAAAAATCCATTCGAGCACCAGAACGCAATAATTGAGTAACATTATGCATTAAAGTATTAACTTGAATTTATACATTTAACGTTTATAAATTATCATACTAAAATGTATACGTATCAAATATATTATTTTCCAAATACCCATGCAAACATGTAAAAAATATAATGCAATTTAATATATATATATTTCAACATGTTATTATTCACACTTATACTTTGAAGTAAACATTATTATTACAATCAATAAATCTATAAATATATATATATATATAAATGTTTAAAAATTTTAAAAATATAAAGATATATGAATATTTGTAGACTTGAATTATATACGAGTATGTATTCATAAATTTCTGTATATTTGACTTATTCATTATCCGAATTTAGTCTTTATTATTTTATGATGAAATCACTTTTTATACGAACAAATAGGTACTGAGTTCTAAAATATGTTACTAATGTCCAAAATTAATTAAAATAAAACCGGGAAGCACTTCGCATAGTGGGTAGGAATGTAGAATAATAATAACAGATATATTGAATTTGAAAGCAATGATAAATTATTTCTTTACAAAAAAAAAAAAATAAACGATTCTGAGCGAAGCTTCGATGAATATACTTGACAATTACTGCAGATTATACTAAATATATATATATATATATATATTATATATATATATATAATATTTATACAACATATATATTTTATATTAATATATAATATTATGAATTAAATGTCTCAAAATTGAAAATTTCTATATTATAGCTACTTAAGTAGCCCAAAAATTAGTAAATATTTTGAAAGTTTCAAGTTTATAGGTCTATTATTTCCCCGAAATTTGAATATATTTTTGTACCAAAATAATATATATTATCGAAAAAAATGAAATAGCTATTAAAAATTATTGTATCGATTGATTTTTAAATTTTTTTGTGTGTAGCTAGAATGGCGTAATTTTAATACTGTATTAAACTTTCATGTCTTAAAATATAAAATAAAACTGTAATGAATGAAATGACTCAAAACTTAAAGTTGCTAAAAATAGCTTAATATTGGGAAAAAAATTTCCATAATATGCTAATATACGTATTTGGTGAAAATTTCAAGTTTATAGATTCATTATTCCCCTAAAATTCGAACACATTTCATTCCAAAATGTCGAAAAAATTAAATGGGTATTCAATAACAAAATTGAAATGGCTAATAAAAAATATTGTACCTACCGAATTAAAAATTTTTTGTATGTAACTAGAATGCATATTTATAACACTGAATTAAATTTTCAGGTCTTTAAAACTAAAATTAAGCCTATATTATGAATTAAATAAATGTCTCAAATTTGCATATTGCTATAAATAGCCTAAAAATAGTTGAAAATTTCAACTATCATCAATATTTTTGGACTTGTGAAGAATTTTATCAAAATCGTGTTTACCGATTTTTATGCTAATATTTTGATAGTTTTTTCTTACGCGTTTATCGGAAAAAATTAGAAATCGAAAATATACATCTCTAAAGTACCAACTACATAAAATTTGCTACCAGAAACTTGGTAAGGTAAACTTGTAAAGATCGGAGTACTCCTTCTGATTGAAATTTTGTACACAGATATAAATAGTAAAACCATTTTCAAAAAAACACATCATCGTAAAACCAATATATTCCTCTCTTCGCTCAGAATCGAAAATAGCCAGTTAGTGAGGAGTGTGGGAAGTACTTTGATCGTCGGATAGGATACTCTTGGTGGATGTATTAAAATTTAAAGTAATGATAAATCATTTCAACAACTCTGAGCGAAACTCGGTGTAAAATATCTACATAATACGGGTATGTCTATTGTACATAATATAATATTATCTACATCAGTCAATTTAATTGTATTTAATCAAAATTTTAAAAATGTTATCACGTTAGGTAATATGGTTTTAAAATACATTTTTGGTGTTAACTCAGTCTTTAAAAGATCGTCTAAAATAATTATATTATTATAACCAAAATTGATTACGTGCCTTTATTTGATGGTCATAATATAATATACTATACCAAAATAATATATTTCATCCAAAAACTTTAAATGGCTATAAAAAAGTTGTCACTAACGACTTTCAATATTTTAATTATATATAGTTAGAGTAATATACAACTGACCTTTTATTCAAGTTTCAGGTCTCAAAACCTACAATTAAACATTTAAATATAAAAATAAGCCTTAAATATCTCAAAATATATAATTTCTATATTAAAAATAGCCCAAAATTAAAAAATACGTTAGTTTTTCTTTTTTCTTTTTATGTGAAATTAAATCATTAAATTTATATATATTATATTTACAAATCATTTTAATACATCGTAAACAAAATATGTAGGGCGTACGTACAATATATAAATGCAGTTTTAAGATCAATATTATCCTTTCGCAATTATTAGAAGTGGTGTAGAGAATTTTAAGTACTACCTAGTAGAATAATTTAAAGTTTTTAAAGACAAGTTTTGCTAACTATCTATTTTATAATAAATTTAATTTACTTACGATTGACTACGGCAAATTGAATAATTTTCTATTGGATATATGTCTCATCGTACACATATTATTGTTTTCATAATATTTTGTCGAATTTTAAGAAAAAAATAAACAATCAATAAACACTATGCTGTGAATTTTTTCTTTTATACAGTTTTCATTTTTACCCCGTTGTTTTATGTTACTATTATTTTTTTTTTTTTCATTTTTATTTCATGCCAACACGTTTCTTGGACTTTTTGAACTGGAAGAAAAACGATTTTCAAATTATTGAACCAAATGCGGATTAGTCGACGTCCGCGTTAAACAATTCGTACTAGAGAGGAAAAAGGTCAACGGTCCACTGGGCACTATTTGGGCTGGTTCAGATATCCGCCCCGCTACAGGCGATTCCGGAGGGACAATTTTTCGCTGACTATGAACCTCCCCTGGGTCACGACAATAACACGTGTGCTTATATATTTTACTCTTTTTTTTTTTTTTTTTTTTTTTTTCAAAAACATCAATCGAATATTGAACGTACAGAAAATTAATATAAATTGGATTTACATAAATTATTTTTATTCACTACTGTTGTTCTCGCATTCAATATAAACAGATAAGCGGATAAAACAATGCAGCAAGAAAAAAACATAAATACAAAGGTACCAAAATCATTAATCAATATCATAATATATCTATTGATATCGCATTCAAAATTTTAATAAATCAATTAAAATATATAATATTATGAATTATAAATACGTATATTAAATATTATATACCTACCTGTAAACATTTCTTCAACGAAAAACGTAATTAATTTATTTATATTTCAAAATTCCATCTCGCTGCACATAGATAACATAATAAATAGTAATTAGTATATTTACTAAAACTCATAAATCTATATATTATACTTAGAAGTCGTATAGTTGAGTAAATTTGTGAGTCTATGATATAGCGTTTAAGTGTATGTTAAAGCAAAATATACGAATGAAATAATTTTACTTTTATGACAATGGCACGCCATAGAAAGACCAATATATTATAAGGACTTTGTAACTGATAAATCAAATCATTGACATTTTATTTCCGAAAAAAATTCATTAAGTTATTATTTTCTTCTTTATCGTGTAACACGTGATTATACGACATTTCCACAGTGTACAATTTATTGCAAATAGGAGTGGTCATAAATTATTTAAAATAAAAATGTTATCGAGTTATGACAATATTTTTGATTTTTTTTTTCGCCTTTTATGTCCTGTATATTTTGTTTGGTTAAGTTGTGTGAAACCATACCAAATAATAACTACACAGCTACTACTGTACGCAGGAAAAGGGTCATATTTTCGGATCATAAATCTTTTTCAACAACATTGTCTACCGGCCGAGACGGCAGTTCAAAGTTTTCCAAACACTTATAATAACAAAAAATCTATACTATAATTCATTCGTTTTGTTAAGTGCATATAGACTATATCTAGATTCTTATAGAATAAAAAAAACAAGTAACCACTCTCTTAGAGTTTAGACGTTTGACTTAATATATTTTGTTTTCCACCGAATTGTATGTATACATTTTTTGATGTTCCATCGTAAAATTTACGTACATTATAGTATCAACGAATTACGATACATCTTATACTATTCAGACACATACTCATAACTTACTAATCATATAACTGGTAAATAAATAATTGCACACACAAAACCTAACAGTTTAACTATATCGATGACCTAAATTTTCATTCGTAATTCATTTCAAGATACATGTTAACTATATTTTCAATCGATAATATTTAAAATTCATAATTATTAAAAAATTAAAAAAAAATTTTTAAATGTTTATTTTAATTTTATTCTCAACCATATGCGTGTATAAGGAGGCGTTCGAGTATTACGTCAGCGCCTATGGGGAGGGGGTCTGTCTTGTGTTTACATTTTCTGACAAGGGGGATGGGGGGGGGGTTAGAAAAATGCTGACGTCAGAAGTAATAAACGAAAAAAATCAAAATAAATACATAAATATGTACGTATTTTTATCGAAATATGCAAAATAAAATTCAAAACATGTAACAAAATTTTTCATTTACTTTTAATTTATTATTCATATACAATTTGGAAATTTTTATTTTTATTTTTTTTAATGGAGGGGGGTCGTTGGACATATGTTGACGTAATAAAGTAGGAGGGTCGGACATTTTCTGACAAGAGGGAAGAGGGGGTCTAAAAAGGCCAAAAATGTGCTGACGTAATACTTGAACGCCCCCTAACAACATACATAATGTTGGTTATTATTCCATTTTCAAAATAAATCCATTAAAATATTTCAAATATAGGTTATTTTACTTAATTTTAAATACGAACCAAGATAGTATGGACTGGAAACGACGGATTAATACGTGCGGACAAATTGTTACGGTAATTATCAAGGTGGGGGAATCTATGCGATTAAAACGCCATCTAATTTATAGTTTTGACAACATATTCATACCCAGACTACATAATCAAGAAATTCGCCAGCGTAAACCGGTTTGCTTTACCGATCCCGATTACTGATTCCGATTAATGATTGTGGTTCAGTGTATAAATACACCAGTTTAGTTAGAAATTCGTTGCATTAATCGGTTTACCCCCTCCATAATTCTTATTATCAGTTATCACATAACATTGATTCTGCTTATGCTTATCACATTATTGACGGTTCGATTTAAAATTTTTTACGATTTTAAATTTTTTTTAAATAAAAATAAAAATAGATAACATTAAAATTGCCATGGTAAAAGATTTAATTCTTAATAAAAATCGTGTTGTCAGTGATATCATTAATAATACAGTACAATCGATTTCTATTCGAAAAAGTAAGTAGGTTTTAGGATACGTTTTAGTAAATTAAATGTTTTATAAAAATTGCCAACCTCTGAATTCTGGTTGTGGTGACGATGATTAAGTTGAAGACGACTTGATTATTTTTAGTGAAAAAAAACTAAAATATACATTAATTAAATCATGATTATTATAAATTTAAAAAATGTTTAATGTAAAAATTGATAACATTAAGTGATAAGAGATAATTAGGGGAAAATCAGGTTTGTGGTGGGGACAGATCGGTATTTTTCGACCACCTCGCTACAGCGATCGAAAAAAAGTAAACCGGTGTGTCTCAATTTTTAACCGGTTTAGTCTATCGAATTTCTTGAATATGCTACGTATGTCCGGTATGGCACATGTTCGCTAGGATCGCATGACAAGTTATAGCTTAGATTTCCCCACTTACTAATTTCCAGTAACAAAACGTAATCGCACCACTACCACCCGCCTTCCATGCCATTTCCAGTCCATACTATCTTGGGTTTTAAATATATATATATATATAAGTATATATGATCTATAATTCAATGTACGCGTTTTAACTTTATGTAAATATTCATAAATCATGATGATACTCCGTCGATTTTAATAAAAATAACCATCCCGTGTCCTTTATACGTAGTTTGAATAAAAATCGTATAAGTACTTGCATAGTCAAACCACGTGCCAAAACGCCTCAAAATTTAAAGTTTTATGTTCAAGAAAACGAATCAGTTATGACGGATAACCTGTCAACATACGAGTATAGGAAACAAAGCCACATAAACTACAAATTTAAACCATTAAAAAGTATTGTCAAAAATGTCATTCAATATACTATACAGCTTTATTGGTTTTTTAAAAACCTTTTAAGTTGAAACAACACCATTAAAAGAATAAAGGATATAAAATTCTTATTTATATTTAAATAAGTTGAATCCCATTATCTTTAAAATTATTTAGAAGAATTAATCACACAATTATGAGACAAAACAATAGGTGTTATTATTAAATAAAACCGTTGAAGTTAGATTCACCTGGCTCAAAGCTCTCCTACGGGTGCTCTTATACGCAAAATAATTCCATAGTACTCTACACGTGAAATATTTATTATTTTATTTAAGATGCACATTTTAAACTAAAAGCTTTTTAAAATAAAATTTAAAATATTGGTTGTTTTTTTAAGCCCACGTGCATTGTAAATTAATTTGTATTATAAAAAAAAAAAAAAAAAAGGATTACTGAGTTTAAAAAAAATATATATTTTTATAGTGGTAACTTATTCCAAAAATGTACACAAAAAAAAACATATCTAAAAATAATTAATTTTACCCAATACTGAGTTTTATTTTAATTGTAACCTATATCATATTTAATTTAGTTAAGTCAAATTAAATAATAACAATGCAAAAATTAATGTGATTGTTTGCAGACTTTAGTATATATAGGTACGTATGTTTACTTATTTTTAATTATAAATTAATCCATTTGAAATATTTTTAAGTTATAAGTATTAAGGTAAAATAGGTTACAGTGTAGTATAGGTACTCTTAAAATTATACACTATGAAAAGTTTTATTAACTTTAGATAAACTCATCAATAATCAGTGATTAATTAGGTATGCATTATATTAAAATATACATTTTCTATAATTTATAAATACAAAAAATAATCAATAAAATGTAATACTACTTAGAGTTAATAGTACATATAAGTATTATTTGATTACGTAAAGTAATAATGATTCTATAATCTGTTAACATTATTACATTATTAGATATTTTCCTTCATAAATAACATACAGACTACAGTTATATTGATGTTGTGAAATAAATGTCTCTGGTATCCTCTTGTTAATCCCTTGAGTATGTTTTCATTGACGATTGAACTGCAATATAATATCCATTCGAAGTTCGCAGACTAAAATATAACTTTACACAACAAGAGTTGGAGTTCTCACATTATAGCAAAAAAAAAAAAATAATAATAATAATAACTGCATCGCCCTCCAAAGACCAATGACTTGGAAATAATTTTCTCAAAAAAACATTATACCATATAATGTAATATAATAATTGTTTGAAAATACTCCGGTTAAAGTATTTATTTTATATAATGTTTTAAATATCACATATATACATATTAAAAAGTTCAAAATTTGATATCATAAAACAATAGATCTAACTGTTTTCTTGTCGATTTCTAATCTAACGATTTATTCTATGAATATTTTTGTACACCTTCTATTATTACATTATTTAATAACTTTAATCGAAATTACTATTTTTTTTTTTTTTTTTCATAAGCGGAGTTAACTGAAACTTTTAAGGCTCTTTTATGGTGACCACGAAAATTTGTTGTCGAAATAAAGCCAATATTTGATCTAATAACCTTTACACTTCTCTAAAAAATATAATATAACAATTTTTTTTTTTCGATTTTCAGCTAATTCTCTATAATAATATAGTATCTTTTATAATTTTACTAATTATATATATATATATATACACCTACTCAAAACGACTAATTCGAGTTTTATGTATACAACTAATATATATATTCAAAAATACAATTACACAATATTTCTCGGTTTTAAATCAATTTTTCCCGAGAATATATATAGTATAGTTTCAGCATACTCGTATATACAAAACGTAAAATGTATACATATCCTATGAGAATCCCCTGGGTCCTGACACTACTACGATATTATCTCCTATGCATATATATATATATATATATATATATATATGATCAAGATGTGGCCAAACGTGCCCCAGTTTTCGATGGCAGTAAAAACGACAGACCAATATAATAGTAAATTCAACCCTAATCGTTTCATTTGTAAGTAAGCATGTATCAATTATTCAGAAACAACTACAAATTACAATAGACTGTAAAAAATACAATTTCAAAACAAACATTGTTACTATATACATATTACTATTAGGTATATATATATATATATATATATATTATTTGGCATTGCGATGATATCGGCAGAAAAAAAAAAACAAGTAGCGTAGCGGCGTCAGTATTAATAGTCTCTTAGTCGCAGTTTTTCCTCCCACTACACCGATTCTCATTCGAAAACCGATGCAATAAAACTCGACCTAGGGTATTTTTCCCCTTTTATGTTTGTGGTTTATATTAACGGAAAAAAAAAAACTTAGACGAGTTTCTCTTCATTTTAGTATTACATTTCAATAATATTGAATATCGAAAAATATATGCTTTTCTATATATACGACATATTATATGCACAAAAGCTAAAGAATAAATAAATGACTGTATAGTAATTAAATGGTCGTAAATAGAAACTTTTATTTCGTAAAAAATAAACATTTTAAAATGTATTGTTTGTATTTTTCTCCGAAATCATTGAATACACGTCATAGTATAATATTGTTCAAAAACATTAAAAAGAAAAATCACTAAAAAATGAATATAGTAATATAATTTTAGAATCAAAATATAATTCCATAATATTTTGCCTCTATATTATATATATATATATACATATAAATATATGGTGATTTATTCACTGCCATTATATAACAAATTAATATATACCATTTTTATTATTTTAAATACATTTCAAATCGAGTATTTTTTACTTTGCCATTATTTTTACCTTGCTTTAATTATATTTAAAAAACCGATAACGAATAACAGATATAATCTTATTTAGAATTCGTGGGCTTAGAGGTAAAAAAGTTCTATCTCGATATTTTAAAATTGTTCAGGAGAGCATTTTTAAATTTCTATTATAATACATATCTTAATATTGATTAAAATATTCGAATATTTTGATTCCCTATAACTCATTGAATTAATGATTCGCATTAGTTTATTCCGATTTCAAAATATAGTCCATACAACAATTAATAATTGGGTATAAAACAGTAATTTTTCAAAAATTGATGTTATAGAACCTTTTTACTCGTAAGTCCGCGATTTCACATGGGCTTAGAGCCCATACAGTTTTATTTCAACAATTAATAATGAATTTGATATTTTGTTATGATTACCGCAACGGCAAAGAGATGAAATCAGTGCAGATATATCGCGTCATATATTTAATTTATTAATTAAAATCAACGTGAAATTTTCCATTTTTTCACGTGAATAAACTTAAATCAAAGTGCTATTACTAAAAAAAAAAATGTATAAACGTTCTAATAAAAATACATAGACACATTTTTTTTTAAATTAATAATTATTATCATGGTGTTACTATGGGCGCCATAATATATGACGATTTCATGTCAAACAATATATAAATTCATGTTCACAACAAGACTATATATATATATATAAGAATATTGTTAATGTCCCGATGATGAAGAGATGGTATTTTAAAATTCGAATATTTTCAATATTATACCTATTGGGTAATTATTTATATTTGAATAGAGCCAGTAAAAGTAGACATATAGACTATATACAGACTAACTTTTAGGCAGCATTTTCACGCATACTGTAGCTGCGTAATACAACAATATTACCATTTGGCATTTGCAAATGAAAAATGACCGATACGGCCAAAATGTATTCGTATATGGACATAACGCGTATACGGGTAAAGTTATGGTCGATTTATGAATTTTATACAAGAATGGCTAAGAAACGTTCCAAAGGTGAAAAAAATTATTTATAGTATTGAATTTTTCGTTTAGACCGTTTTAGACTTCTCTAATCTGTATATTAAATAACGGGAGCGTTAACGCAGCCCAACACGTTTAGCTGCGCGATTGGCATTTGGATTTTATGATTTCGAATAGCACAAGTCTCCAGATTTAACGGTGCGTGTTAAGTGATTATTCTTTATGGAGGGTCCTCCTAGTCCAATGCATGCCAATAAACCGAATAAAACCGACTACCTACTATACGACAGTAGAGATATCCTTTAAAACATAATAATCGTACTGATATAAATTTCATTTCACCGGCAACGTTTCAGTACAGCGCCGTGCTTAATTTAATTTCAAAATGCTCGTCAAAAAATTGAAAACAATTAACGCTGGGCCGTCATCCAAACAATTAGGGTCTTTACAACTTTTGTATATATATATATAGGTAAGTACATAATATGTTATGCGTTGTTGCTGAATGTTAATAGTCAATAGACAGTAAATTTTGTTCCTTTTAATTTAGTTTTATATTGTAGCAAAACGATTCAAATATTGAACGAAACCAAAAAATGAAAATACAAATAATATATTAATATCTGAACAGTGTAGTCGTCTAAGAGATATACAATAATGACATAATAATATCTGAATTGACAACTTACACAAGATATAATTTTATATTTTGTGTAAATTCAGTGATTTAATTGAATGTCTCTATTCGCATAAAAAAAAAAAACTAAATTTTCTAAATCACATTTTGTATAATTTGATAAAATATTATTTTATAACCGTAGTGTTGCAATTCGGAAAAATTAAAAACTTAGACAGCAGGATATTTATGTTATTCTGTACTTTTAACATTTAATAAATTGCATGTAGAACATTATGTACGTTTTAAATAAAATGAGTAATTATCAAAATTAAGAACCTTTTCACAGATAAGCGAAAACTACGCCTATATACATAAACATTTTACATTTAGGTCCATTTTACTGTTGAGACCATACGTCACGTACGTTTTCATTTAGGCTAGTAATATTTTTCATGTTCACCCACGTACCATTTACTCATATGGTCCGAAGATTTGAAAAATTGACCACGAATTTCCCAAGTTATATTTTAACTGTCCAAAAAATCTAAAATATTTATTTTTATGATGAACTACAGATTTTCATAAAATAATGAAAATTGTTACTATACTTATCCAAGAGTTTATTGTCAGTAAAACTTTTTAACGATTTCTACAATTTACAAGTATATTCAAACTACTATTTATGTAGGTACTTATATGTTATATTTATTACGGGAAAGTATTGACATTATGACATTTTAATATAACACTATATAATTACATTTTTTAATTTTAAATATGTAAATAAAATATTATTTTATTTAAAAATGCTGGATTTTTTTTCTCACAAACCCTACTATTTCTTTTTAGGTAGTATTCCACTAACTCCTCGTGTCGTGTATTCCGTGTTGGCCTTGTTTATGTTTATTTTTTTCTTATAAATACTGCGGTAACAAAACCTTGGTATAGTGATAGTATATTTATATATTATTATAGATACCTATTTAAAACAAACAATTTATTTAGTTACAATTAGTCGTATTAAGATATTGAAGGTACAAAATTTTCTTTTATATTTAATAACAAAAATTAATTGTGATTTGGAGAAAATTGCATTCATAAATACATTTATTCGTTACAAATTAAGACATTTTCAGTATTTTATTTTCTTCCTTTCTAAATATTGTAAATTATGCATAATTAATTGGAAACATTCGAACATTGCAACAGTACTTGCAGGTCATTATTTCTAAGCAGTGTTGCACCTTTACTGTAATGACAGTACTGATTATTATTATTATTTTTCAGTACATCATGCCAGTAGTAAAAATTCGGTACAGAATATATCATTATTCATTATCAAACCAGGCTTTTGCTAGTATTGCGCCTTTACTTATTTACAGGTTAGTAGGCGTGTTTCTGCACCAGGGGTGCGTTCGAAAACTTAACTCTAATTAACTCGAGTCAACTATAGTCAATTTCACATCGTTCGAGAAAATAGTGTTAATTCTAAGGTTACCGTTCGAAAACCTAGTGTTGTTCACTAGAGTTAACTCTTGTTACCCAAAAAAAATCGCTAGGTTCTTTTAACTTTACTGATGATTATTCTTATCATATACAGATAACAAGTAATTTTTATTTATATTCCCGCCCATGAAGAAAGATATATTTCTCACCTATATAACCAACATTTTGTTAATTGTTTTTACTTTTTCATGCATTTTTAATTTTCAGTATTTTAAGTAACAGTAGAGTTCAAAAACCAAGAACATAAAGTTTTCATTCCTAATGAATTATATAATTATCTAAAATCAGGTGAAATAACATGATATTTATTGAAATCTTTCCATTTAAACTATAAAATAAATTGGACCAAGACCTATATAACTTTATAATTTGTAAAAATGTTTACTATTATTTTATTAGATGAAGTACAGTTAACTAAATACATATTAAATACATTGAAAAATAAATACTAATCAAAAAATCTTATCATTGTTCGAATATCAATTTATTGTTGTGATGTCAATTTATTCTGTGATTAAATCCTACTCTATTCTTATCTATTTCACCCAACTCACTATTCTACTCTACACTACTCTAATATAACTTCGAATATTTGAACGCACCCCAGTACTCACTGATATTGGTGTCTGTACTGGCATACGTTTGTGCTGACATTTATTAAGGGTGCTGGGGGGGCGGTTTTGAAAGAGTGAGTCATCTGACATATTATAACAACTTAGCTCATCTCATTTCATAATCTCGCAGTGAGAAAATATTTGAAGCCACTGTAGTCACGGATCTCATCTCGCGAATGTTACAAAACTAACTAGATAAATAAGTAAATAATTTTCTTTGTTACGAACTTACGTAAATTTGATAACAAATAAAAATGATAACATCAAGAAAATAAAAATTTATATTGTTTTGTTTAGATATAATGTTTATATGCACTTTATATTTTATAATGTTTTTAATTATGTGTAGGTAATCATTTAGGTACATATTTGCATACAGTAGTATTAACTAAATAATATTGCTTTGTTATTTACCTGTATAAACATTAAGAAATAGCACGTATAAGTGAATACCAGAAAAATGTTATTGGCAGATTTTTTTTATTTAGAACTGTAAACTGTACGGATTTTCTCTAATGCCAGTTTAATAGCCTGCTATCTACAACACAAAAATGTATAGCAATAAGAATCTGTTGGGAATAATACGTTACATTTCAATAATGTATATTTTACTGTTGTCAAATTAAACTATAAATAATCGGTACCTATCGTTCTTATCAAGGATAAACTATTTTGCCATTTTTAATCGTCATATGAGGCCTTTGGCAATAACATAACGCGCAAATTCCTTCGATAATCTAAAGTCCTTAATAAATTTTATGTCACTAATGAGAAATGGATCTTCAGTATCTCTTAAAAGTAAAATGTACAAGAATAAAGATTATGAAATACAAGATGCATCGGTATAGAATTCTAGAAACTATAGAAAGGGTACCTATTACCGAATTCGTTGTCTATGTTCTCTGTCTTGGATTAGGAATTCCAAATAATAAAGCCATTTCAAAAAGTAGTTATTTTAATAACTTAATGTACAAACATGTAACGAAATGTTATAAAGTTAAAAACGTTACCAATACTTTGTGTATTTAAAATAAAATAATCATAATGAAAAATATACATTTATCAAAGTTTTCATTATACCTACCCACTCGGGTGATAAGTGAGATGTTTGAGAATAAATATAATTATTTTGGTCCATTTCATTCATATCACCGTTTATATTCGTTTCTCCCATACTAATCATTCCACTCACGCTTTTAAAACACCCTTTTAAAACTCACGGCATTAATTTCATTTTTCTCACTGATATCACTTTTCCAGAACACCTAAAACACATGGTTTCATGTCATTACATCTAATTTAATCACACTCACCGTTTCCAAAACCGTCCCTCTGTACTGCCTAAAGTGATGGTTAGTACCGATCATCAGTACTAGGCCAGTAGTGGAAAATCCAATGCAGAAAAGTATTACCTACCATCCTGGACATATGTCAGTATAACCCGTCCATTCATCTGCGCCCCCGGTGACGTCACACGTTTGACCAGATCAGTGGTTCAAAAATATTAATTGAACAATGTGTGATACCTACGATGCGCGACTTTTATATTATCGCGGATATTATTGAGTGATCAGTATTTTGCCGGGAGTATAACCTCAAAAAAAAGTACGTAGGCAACAAAATCTGTGCTTTCGCAATTTTAATAACCCCAACAAATTTAAAAATGTAACGGTCGCCAAGGACGACACAGATGAACTGGACGGGTTATACAGGTTACCAACACTGACTACCAGTATCGGTCAGTAGTGGCGTAGTCAGTGGTGGATTTGTGGAGGTACTTACAGAGCTAAACTTTTTGTTCTTATTAGTTATCAGTTATTAATTACTGATTTAGATTTAGATTTCTTTTAACGATTATTAATAGTGACGGCGTCAGAAATTTTTTCTGGATAGGATCAACAATAATTATTATGCCGGGCCCGCGGAGCCATACAATATTGTATTTATCTCCTACCCTCCACAAAACGAAAAATTATAAAATACATTTTGAATAAAAAAAAATGTGTATACATGGTATATAAAAATAGTAGATAAATAAAAAACTACTTGATTGTTATTTTATAATTTCACGGTTTTCGTGGGCATCGGAAAATTCGTTTATTAATTCATCAATGTCTAGTGCTCTTAATTCAGCATTCTCAATTGCAATCAAATATGGTAATTTTACTGTATTTAATCACCAAATATTTAATCATTTTCAAATTTATAAAACAATTTTAAGGAATAAATCACAACAAATATTAAAAAGTAAAAAGTCAATTATAAGTAAAATTATTAACAAATTCAAATCAGTTTTCAAAATCTGAATAATCAATAATAATCGCTACGGTGGACTGAAAATAGGTATTTTTAATGTATAAAACTCCCGGCTATTGTATATATTTTATTATACTACATAACAATTATTATATTTGTTGGGTTTTGTATTTGAAAGTAAATACAAATACAATAATTATTGAAATTATGTAATATATTGTTTATGCTATAAAAAATATATATATTTATATACAAGGCTTTATTAAATCATAGGTATAACTAATTTATGATGGAGGAAAAGAGATTATAGTTAGAACAGATTCCTCAAGATGACTTAACATGTTGCTAATATATTTTTAAGTGGGTACTACAAATATATTTTAGGTGTATTTATTATAAAAAAAAAAAAAACAAATTTATCCTACATATACCTTCAATATATATTAATAATATAATTCTTCTTAAACCGTTTTTATTCGTGTAAGAGAAAAATTTTCAATGTTAGTTACACTAAAATATATAAAATACTATGACTCTGTAACAAATCAGTTTATTTATACAATTTTTGAATAATAAATTAATAAATAAGAGTTAAAATATATTATATTATTAATAATTGAATATGAAAATTAGTGATAAAAGTACAAAACCCATTTTGAAAATAAATACCTGCAGCTATCACATTATGCAACAATATATCAACGCCACTAGTCTTATATGCATAATATATTATTGATTCTCTTTTTAATTATAAATTTTGGTCAAAACAATATAAAATATTTATTTTTAAATAGAACTACTTCAATATTAACTGCATACTGCATAGATTAAATAACTATTAATTACTTGAATGCACAGTATTTATATATTTTTTATTGTTGTATACATTTTTTTATGAAGGTTATAAACCATTTTAAATTGATTGAGTTTTCATTTAATATATGTGTGAGCGTATTATTAAAAAAAAACTGCAATTTTTTTGACATTTTTGAATAAGCAATAAATACTATAATTATTCTTATTTAACTTAAGTACCTACCTATATGGAACAGAAAGTATACTATACAATAACTAACATTTAGTAAATTAAAATTGAAATAATAAAATATTTTGACTTGGACATTCTTTAGGGTGGAAAAAAAATTTGGTCTCTCATATGATATTTATATGTTCAGTATTACACATAAAATATGTCTATTTTTCAACCAAAGTGAAATTGATGGTAATTTATTATATATGTTTTGACCCGGTATTAGACAATAGTAGCTAGCTTACTTACCGGTTATTTAGTGGACTGTATAATATATGATAACTACGAATTGTGTGGTAAGGAACTAATACTAATAAAA
This sequence comes from Pemphigus obesinymphae, assembly GCA_025469235.1. Taxonomy (NCBI): domain Eukaryota; kingdom Metazoa; phylum Arthropoda; class Insecta; order Hemiptera; family Aphididae; genus Pemphigus; species Pemphigus obesinymphae. The sequence continues at coordinate 44,786 of JAIPRL010001992.1, forward strand.
AATGGTAACGCTAAATGAGGTAGATATAAATAAAAACTCAATTTCTACAAAATAATTTGTTTTTATTTAACAAATACGTATTTCGAAAACAATGTTTTCATCTTCAGTGTTAAATAACTAGGTACAGTAGTTTTTAGTTGTTTTCGAAATACGTAGGTATTTATAAAATAAAAACAAATTATTTTGTAGAAATCGGGTTTTTATTTACATCTATGAATAATTCTACAAGTAACTCAACACCAAAATACTAAATGAGATAATAAATTGATTGTATTGCTGGTACAAGTATAAAATAGGAAGAATAAATAAATAACTAAAAATAACAGCAATACAGAAATATAAATAAATTAAAATAATAACAAATTGGTAACAATAATGGTAATTAACCCTTTTGATTCAACAATGCAATAATATAGATAAACAAGACAATAATAATAATTAGGTTAGGATACTCACAGTTATCTCGAGCGCAAAATGGCCAGCCGCTATACCTAAACCTAAATAAATCATGATTTACACACACACTCGAATGTTGATAAGTACAAGATAATAACATGTGGTAAGTGGTACCTAATAATAATAATAATGTACAGAGTGTATCAAAAGTATTCATCCGATTAGGAACTGATATAGCTCAGCAATCGTTGATCGCAAGTTAACTACCCATATACTAATGGAAAGATAAGATAGTCAAGTTTATTTTTAGTTTATTTTATGTAACAGTCTTGTTTAGGAGGAATTTGAATACCGTATGTCGTATGTATACATATTTTGTAAGTATTGTAACTAAACTAAATAAAACTCGATATTTTTTTACTTCATTCCACCCTTGTATCTTCATTTTTATAATAAATATAAATTTTTGAAATCGGAAGAAGACTTTTGAAACAATCTGTACAATATCGAGCGGCTATTTCGAGGGTAGACATTAAATAATATTTTATCCGTATGCGATTCGCGCAATACAGATCTATTATATTATTATCGATTATTATATATCATTACATTAGTAGGTACACGGCTATTTGAGCCAGTATTTATATACATAGTATAAGGTTGACTATTCGAGTCAAATATAGTATACTATAAAAAATAAGTCATTTATATAAATATATAAAAAAAAAAAACACCGCGAACACAATAACTTTATTTACGAACGAACGGTACGTATAACACGTCGACCGACCACGAGAACGGGCGTTTTCACAACGGACAAAATATTAAGACTGGCTGACATAAAAACAAATGCGTATTGCCCTTTACATAACGATATATTACAATTCACAACAGATAAAGATTGAATATTACGTATGTGTGTGTGTGTATTACCTACCACAGATTATATAGATACAGTTGGATCACTCGCGATGTAAACAAAAACGATGACGTTTTATTTGGACACTGATAACTCTGATAACTCCACAGGAATCAGTGTGACCACGATATATATACCATAAATTTAATTCCCGTGAGACAAACTGAAATCTGTGTTATTTTATTATTATCTATTATGATAACATTGAAAATGATGAATTATTATTTATACAATAATATTGTATATTAGCAAAATAATTTATAATATAATTGTATGTAACTACACTGATAACTGTGGAGCCTATCAGAAGACAGTATTCGACGATCTATTATATTCGAGCCGAGTGATCTATCTGTATTCATATAATCTGTGGTATTACCGGCCGATTGTCCGTGAATTTATTTTAATTACGTCACGTATGACTGAGGAGTAAGAAGTGCACTCATTATATCGTAAGTAAAATTCTTAACCACGTTCCGGCGGCAACAATATATCTAATCAAATATTAAAATTAAACAAAAAATAATGATACCATCAAAATTCTTGCAATGTTCTAATATGAATTGATATACGAATCGATTTTAACCCATTTTATTTCTTTTTTACCTTTTTTGACAATTTAAAACCGTTTGGTGCCAAAAAAAAGTTGGACGAAATCAGAAAATCGAAAAAAAAGTGTGACACATTAATTTCGGATAAAAACTTTCAATAAATTGTATGGTAATACAATATACATAGATCTAAAGTCGAATAAAAAAAGTTATAAGCAACTTAATAAATATTGAAATTATAACTATAATAATTAATAATTATACATATTATAACTTTTTGATACAGTCCTTTAATGAAGTATATTTGTCTTATTTGCTTTATTGACATTTTCAGCTAAATATTATATCTACTTTATAATATAATTTTTTATATTGTCTTGATTGACTGAATAAAATTAACTTCAAAACTACAAAGAAGGCATTCCACTAGAGTTATTTTATTGTAGTTTTTATTGAGATTTTATAAAAAATAAAAAAATGAATTCTATAATATTAACATTAATTATATATACATCATTAATTATACGAGTATATATCATAAGCCCTAAGCTTGAACCAGAGTACTTTCATTAAAACAAAGCAAAGCTTACCTACTTATACTTACTTAATACCTACTCGTATTATCCATAAGTCAACAATTTCACCGATCGCAGATTATGTTGTACACGTATTTACTGTCTCCGTCTATCGCAGTAGGTAGATAATAGGTATATTAGCTATAATAATACATATACTACACACCAAGGGATTCTGGATAACATTTAAAAAAATACCGGACACTTTTATTGGGATTTTTAAATTTTAATTAATTAACACTACACGTACAATTATAATAGGTATACAATAAATATTTTCCTATAGACTTTTCTTTTAAAATTAAAAACACGGTTATCGGATACTAGGTTGTGTAGAAACTGGTCAACCATCATTCCAAAATTGATTTTTGTTTTTGTACAACTTTCCCGTTTTTTCATCTAACTTTTCCTTTAGACACATATAAGAAAACTACAGGAAATGGAAAAATTACTTATTTAAAGTATTAATTAGATGAAATTTGCTCTCGGAAAGTCCTTAATCCAAAAGTCTCACTACAATTGTTTTATCCCTTACACAGTATATCGCTTACTCTTCGTTAATAAACTATAATTATTTTAGAATGACTTCTTATAAAGTTATAAAAAATATAGTTATAAAAACATAGGCAATATTTAACATTTTTCCGATTAGAGATATTCTTATTTTCCTGTTTAATTACTGATTAAAAATTAAATGAAGATTATAACGCATTTTGACATCTATAAATAAGTACGAAACTGGTGTCTGGTACTTGAGAATACGGGACGTATGGTATCCCCGTGTAACGTGCTTAACTCGAAATTTGAAATGTGGTCTACATTTACTTATTTATTTAAATAACGCCCCGAGCAGCAAAAATTACAGAAAAGTATGATTGAACTTAAATAATAATTACAAACTAATATAAATAATATAATATTTTAGGTGCAATTAAATATAGCTGTTGCCGTATAGAAATATAAACAATTTTCCAGGGCATCTCGGAGTGACATAAATCATAATAGTATTATAATCGCAGTAGCGACTCGTAGGTGAAGTATCTGGTAGTGCACAACCAAAAAATTCTTCGCGGGGGTCCCCCAAGGCTCCTGCCTCTTCCCCCATCTGTTCTCACTGTACGTAAACGACCTCCCTGTCCACCCCAAAGCTAAAGTCGCACTCTTCGCCGACGACACCCTTCTCTACGCCACCAGCAAATATCACTCCGCGGCAGCTTCACACCTCCAAAAACAAATTAATCTCATCCAACCCGGGTTCAAACAGTGGAGAATTTCAATTAATCCCTCTAAAACATCAGCCATCTTCTTCTCTAACAAATGCATCCTAAACACTCCTAAACCCAAAATTCTCAACACCCCGGTTAGCTGGTCCTACTCGATTAGATACCTGGGAGTTATCATCGACAGGAATCTAAATTTCTCAGCCCACTCCAAGTCCGTCGTAAATAAAACTAAAGCAGCAGGCCACCCCCTATTTCCCGTGTTAAGCAGAAAAAGCCCACTTTCCATCAAAACCAAACTCTACATTTTCAAAGCCTACATGTGCCCCATCCTAACATACGCCACACCTAACCGCATGGGCTTCCAATATTTCAAACACCAACTGGTTCCGCGTAGAAGCCGTCCAAAATAATACTCTCCGCCAAATCACCGACCTCCCTTTCTACGTTAGCAACCACACCATCAGGAAATCCACCAACATCCCGTCCATTCCCGAATTCACAAATGCCACCTCCACCAAACTCAAACAGTCGATCACTTCGTCCCCCTTTCCACACATCGCGTCTATCTCAACCCGCCCCGGCATACTCAACGACCACAAAAGGAACCGTCCTCTCAACTTCTACAATTAGAACACCATAAAATTCACCCCCTCACCACCTCACAACTCCTGATACATCCGACCCTCTGGTAGAAGCATAAGATTGAGACAGAGTACCCCCCCTCCCCCACACAAAGCAAGTCGACCAAAAAATACTACGGATTAATAACAAATATATATGTATTATTAGCAATATTATATTATGTTGTTTTCTCTAAAATGTCGATGTAATAGGTAGGTACCTACTGTAATAACGAACATTTCATTTTAACTAGAACATGCCCACGTTTATATAAAACATAATGCAATTTACCTTATGCTTGTATGACCCAAATAAGTGTTATATCCTGATAACATCTGAAAATGGGTAGATAATAATTTGCACCAAACGATAAATTTCGTTAGGACATACCTACGACCACGGAATATAGTTAGATATTATACGTAGTTATGGTGATTCAAAGTCTGACTAATGGATTCTAAATTCTCTGAATCTAACTCAGGGGGCCCGTCCATAAAACTAGTTTTAGACGCACCACAGAAAAACACTCTAATCCACTGAAATTTTAGACGGTGCACGTGCGCCCGTGCCGCGCTACTGAATTAATCCGACGAGTAAACACATTCCTTTCGTTGAATTTGGTACCGTACGAGATTGTTTCATCAACTCTAAATATTGAATTCGAACGTTTTCACGCGGTTCGAATCTCACAACGCGCAACTTTTCCGCAATACGCGCGTTCGTCGAACAACAATATAATATTATTTTAAGATTGATGTTTGTTCGTATACCTCCTAATCAGGGCAGTCACGAGGGGGGGGGGGGGCGGTGTCTCTTATTCACTCACGTTTATGAATTATTTTGAAATTTTAAGTCAGCAAACTATATAAATCATTAGAGTTGATTACTTTTTCTATTTTTTTTTTTTCGCCTATTTTACGGTTTAAAGAAAAGTATAATGTAATTTTTTTACATTTTTACCCCCTCCCCCGTCAAAAACAAAAAAAAATAAATAGTATATCTTTCTTCGGCCCTGCTCCTAATCGCGTCTAAACTTCCGAGTCGTATAACATACTATAATAATATGACGAAATTATCCATAAGCGTGTGATTGCAGGACTAACGAGTCCGGTCGGTATGTATATAATAATGCATATATATATATATATATGCTATAAGCGCACGCGCTGGCACAAAGTCGGTTTCTTCGACGATTAAACACGCGTATTATTATTCTGGGCCATCAATCCGGGAATATTCCGGGAATAAGCCATAACCGTGTAGGATTTTAAAACGGTCCGCCGTCCTCCAGTCCGGCGGCCAACAGACGTTGTGCGGTTTACGAGTCCAATTCCCCAGATACGCGAGCGACGACGACGACGACGACGACGACGACGGTGACGATGACGGTGACGACGGCGGTGACGACGGCGGTGACGACGGTGACGGTGACGGCGACGGCGACGGCGAAATTCAAGCGCGCGCGCACACGCGCTCGCGATCCCGTCCGCCGAGACCACATAAACGCCCGGCCAACTTTACGGCCACCGCCGCGCCGCGCCGTCTCCGCCGCGATCCACGCAGACCGTACTCTACGGTTTTTCCATAATATGTATAATAATAGGTGTTTAAAATAATATTTTATTTTCTACTATTGAAAATTCCAATAGGTAAATTGGAATAAAAAAAAAAAATTGAAAAATCCAATCGAAATTAATATTATTAAATCGTAATATTTTCTTAATTAGATATCTATCTATATATGTGTTTAAGTATTTCGAGGCAAAAATCAAATTTTCAATACATAAACGACTCCTCCGCAAGCCGAAGGATAATAACCGGATTAATAATACTGTGTACACACTGAACCAAATATCATTGATAGAATTAACAATATGCAATAATCAAATTTTAACAAACGAATATTTGTTGAAACAACACAATTTTTATTATTTAAATGTATATATTGTTAAATTAATAAAAAATGTGTTTACAGTAACAAATTCATTTTGTAAATTTCACAAAATATATAAGTTATGATTTAACAGGGTCGGTATTTATTAATAAATCTAAGAGCCCGATATTGATTTACATAGACGAGTTTATTTTTACCTATTCTGCAACCATGGTAAAAAATTCTAAACGATTGATCTGTTTATAAAATCTGTAAAAGTATTTATAAATTGTATTTGAAATATGCATTAATCATGCCATTTTAGGCAAAATGTACCTATGTATCATTAATTTTCCACTATAATACTATAATATTTTTTCCGTAAAACGGTTTGTTAATGAATATCTTAATTACACAACAATAAATAGTGATACTGACAAGGAACTATTTTAAAATTACTTTCAAAATGTGGGTAGGTACCTACTTAAATATTTTAAATTCTTAGATATTTTTTTTCTTAAAATTTCATTAAAATATCTTTAAATATAACCCCTTAAAAATCTTATGTGTTAGTTTATATCTTAACGTTAGTTATAATTTATCGTAATATATGTACGTACTAACGTAAATTTACAAAATATGCCTAATGCAACAATTACAATTATATAATAAAATATTAATTATACCTATAGAGCCCGAACGTATAGCATTGAATCATAGTGATAAATAGTTGTTCATTTAGTAAATACTGAAATTACCACTATATCATGAAATACCGGTATATATTTTTTTATAATTATGATTTTTCCGATTTTTTTTTTTTTACATATAAAAAACCATAAGCTTTATAATATAAATACAAAATAAATATCAAGAAATCAACGATAAAACTAAATAATTATACTTAAATGCGCAGTATTTATATATATTTTTTTATTGTTGTATACATGCTTTATTGAAGAGTGCTGACTATTTTAAATCGTTCAAGTTTTTAATACGTCCGTAAACACATTATAATAATAAAAAACCTAGGGCAAAAGGGCCGTGACTGGTCATCATCTTAACGTGCACCGGGTACCTATAGTGATTAAAAATTCATGTCATTTATTTTTAATTAAATTTAGTTGATACGTTTCGAGATGATATCATTCAAAGTGAATCGCGTAAACTACAAACATACCTTATTTAAATAATTACATACTATACTATATATATATATATATATTTCATAGTAAATAGTGAGTGGTCGAATAGTGGATGTTACTATTCAGTAATCAAAACTATTACTACAACTTATTAACTAACCTCAAACTTCAGATAGCTATCTTATATTCCTCTATATATTCACTACCCGTTTTTATCAGTAACTATATATAGTAATTTCAGTAATTTGGTATAAAATATGATATTGCGTACGTTTCCCCCAGTTTAGATATTTTTCCCGAAGGTTATACATCAATACGTTTAATGATAAGGATTTTTCGTTTTAACGCGTTGTAACGAGTATATAAGGAGAACGCAATAGCCGTAAAAATAATATGACGAAAGACTATTTTTTTTTTTTACATTTCCGATCATAAATTCAACGTTTATCGACTTTAACATGACATCATCAGTACCACCGGAGGGAAAAACTGCGCGGTCTCTATATCGCCTCAATGAACGGATGAAAACATATTCGACATTGATCTTTTGATTCGTCCATTAAAGAAAAACTATTATTACGGGACAAGACGTTGGGTATATTTTCAAAACCGAAGTGAGAAAATGAAAGCCCGGAGAGAAATTCAGTAACCCAAAAAGTATATATTTTATAAACGCGCCAACAATCGCGAGAAAGAAAATAAAATAATCCACTCTTCAAGTGTCCATAACCCATTTTCCCGTTCACGCCGAAAAGAACACTACGATTTTCATTTGTTTATCGTAAACTTTCGTTTAAAAAAAAAAATAAAAATATTACAGCTGGACATTGTATAAATGTTTATATTATAATGAATGTCACATGAAATATACCTACTTAGACTAAATTGTAAAATTAAATGGAAGCAAAGTCTGCGACTGTGCTAAATTCATCGGTTTTTATACGTACTATATACATCGCATAAATACCATCCTAAACACAATAAAACCAATACACATTTTAAACATTGATATTGGTAATCACGTCGTTATTATGAGTTCAGGCGGACTTTAGGACGTTAGGAAAAACACACTCGCCGAATGTGTTATATAACATATTTCCCGGTGTTTATCATCACTCTGGTAACCATATATTATGACTAACTAATGATTGTAAGAACGATAGATTTTCAAAAGCAACAAATTCTCTAATAACTACGAAAACGAATCGATAGGATTGATGGACAACTATCAACTAAACTATAGAAACGTAAAACTAGATTCAAAAACGAAAAATATTAATAATTGTTATTAGATGTTACAAATTAATAAATACATAGAATAATATACTATAAATAATAAGAAACAAATTATTAAACGATGATTAGTAACATAGATATTATATAAAAACAGCTGTTATAGAAAATTACGTATCGTTGTCTAATGTGTAATGATAAATATTATTATCTTCAAAATCTGTTTGTATATAGGTATTTAAAATATTATTAAAGCATAATATTTTTTAAAAATGTATTATCCGTAATTGAAAGAAAGGTACTCAGGGAAATGTATATGAACCGTGTTAAGACGTATTTACAGGAGAATGGAGAATACGGAAAAAATAGGAAACTGAAAGAACTGTTTCAAAATATCGTAAAAAATATTATCAAGAAGAGAGTCAAACGGGCAAGATATGCATAGCCGTAAAGAAGGATCATTGTTTGAGAACGATATTAGAAAATGCAACACGAGGAAAGACCACTTGGAAAGCAGAGACTAAGATGTGAAGATAGGATAATTAATAAAGTAGATGTGGAGAAAATAAAGCCAGGAGTGAATTAAGAATAGGAAAAGTTTTAATAATATTTAAAAAATACAAAACAGATTTTAAAGATAACATTTACCGATACATATTATAGATAACGATACATAATTTTATAATAACTGTTTTAATGTATCTACACTATCCATGTTACTAATCATCGTTTAATAATTTGTTTCTTATTATTTATATTATATTCTTATATGTTATATTTATTAATTTTCATATTTATTTTTATTCCTTTTTTGTTTTTCGACTAGGTAACCGTTTGTAACCTGACTTGCGATCGAAAATAGTTGTTATACTTATAATGTTTTTTTTTTTTTTTTTAATACTCTTGTCTCGGGCACAATTTCTTTTTATGCATAATTTTTTTTACAATATACTTTTAATTTTACTTATATATATATATATATATATATATATATATATTTTTTTTTTTTTATTGTTTATAATATATATATTTGTTTGTATTTTTATAAGTGAATTAATTTTTTGGAATCGGATAATTTTTTAATTCCTTAATTTCGAATATAAAATAGAATGACAATGTTACAGAGATGGATAGATAAAAAGAACAAATACCACAATAATATTTCAAATTTCACAGAAAATCTAATTCTGTAACTATATAATTTAATAGGAATACTTGTATATTGTATTATAGAATGAATCGTTTAATTGATTAATGATTATAATCAATGATATCAATAATATATATATGTAAATAGCACGAACTATAATATTTAATAATAATTCGTGATAGGTAGGTACTTATTATGTTATCACAGTGTCCATAGATGAAATTTGATAATATGATTCGTCGTTAATTTCTCACTAACGTAAACATATATCATAATATTATGTAAATTGAAATAGGTAGTAGTCGTTTACGTTTTATTTAGATTTGTACACATTTATAATGTGTATATTTATTTATTTATCTATACCCATATAAATGTATTAATTATCACAGTAAAAAAAAACATTTATGTTAAACGACAACCTTATTCCGACCTATTATTATTTGCATAATATGAATGTTATTTTATTTAAGCGCATAGGTACTAAATTTATGTTTCTGACTTACAATGTTATTGTATTACCTATACATTTATAACAAAATTCTGTTCGACTAGCACAGTTTACATTTTGTAATTAACGTTGTATAAAACAATTGAATTCAAATGGGAATTTGATGCATTTCCATCGTAACAACTATAATTTCTGGATTTAGGTATTACCATATGTTTACCTATATTACCCGGTATATAATTTATTTCGGATACATTTGCATTATATATAGGTATGCCTATACATAGCAAATTAGTTGGTTAACGATATAACATATCGTATATATATATATGTTTTACTCGTCGATCATTTGTAATAATTTAGCGCCGTGCATGATAATATAGTTTGTACGAAATGTAGTTAAATCGTGTAAACGAAACCTTTCAAATTTCTATGCGGATATATTTTTAATTTTTTTCTACGTTTAATACACCCTGTATAAATCATAATATATTATGTTGAGTTTTTAAACGATAATTTAAGCATTTCGGTAAGTTTTCATGATGTTAATGGAAATAACGTATAAAAGAATAAATGTATATTACACATGTATAAATATATAAGCATATATATATATATATTCCGTTTTTGGCTGATAGAATGCTTTTGCGGGTACGATATAAATGGGAAGAGAAAGCTGGGGGAAAAAAAAAAAAACCTCAGTATTTTACGAGATCGAATAAAAACGGATTATACTTGGGGGGGGGGGGGTTCGGGTGAAAAGCAGAGATTGTCTGCACGTCCCTTGTGTAGTAGAGGGACCTCGGGGGTAAATTTATTTGGCGTCCCGGCCAAGGTGAGGGGCGATTTGTTATTTTTCGTCGAGTAACTAATACAACATTCTAGCGTGCGCGACCGGAGCTCGAGATCTGTATTATGTATAGAAATATATATTTTTTTTTTTTTTTTTTTGGCTGCAATACGGGGCGGAGAAAAAAGAAGAAAAACGAAGAAAAACGAGAGAAAAAAGGAAAATAGGAAGGAAAAAAATCAGACAACCGGATAGGGTTTTATGTTGACAGGGTGAAACATGGCTTTCCACACACTCTTCAGACCACCCAGAATTTCGTTTGACTTTTGGTGAATAAATACGGTTCCGACTGATCAAATGAAAGCATTAGCCCTTAAATGCAATGATACTTAATATTAATACGATTTCTTCCGAGTATATAATACACCGTATTGGACATCGAATCCAAGCAATTTTATAAAATGCTTGTCTAGGTATGTATTAAACAAAAAATCAGTGTGAATTTAAAATATCTAATTCGAACGCCTGCATTTTTAAAATATGTAATTATTGTACCTATTGATTATTATAGGCTATAGTGATTACTGATTAGTAATTATGTGGTATATAGTAGTATATAAGTATGTCATTGTATTTTCAAAAAAAATTTTAATTTAAAAAAGTTCAATTATAGGTAAGATTTATACTATCACTTTTTAAAATATATACCTATACTAATATATTGTCGTATGTATCAAAGGCTTCTATAAGTTTCATCAAATAATTATAGATATTAGCAAAGATATTTTAGGAAGGGCTAGCGAAAAATATTTACGTAAATATCACTTCGATATTAAAAAATATTTATTTTTAGGTGGGTATACAACTCTATGAACAATATATTATGTTTATAAAATCTCAAAATTGTATGTACGTAGAATGTTTTTATGAGCATAATATAATATTTAAAAAATGAAAAATACTAATGAATTATACAAATGACAATTATATTATTAATAACAAATACTTTTTACTCAAGTTTATCAAACATAAAAATCTATTGTATATTCAACAAAAATTTTTAATTTTAAATATTTTTCTTTTCAACGATTAAAAGTAAATTGGTATCTTCCTTGTAAGTAATTTCACTATTAAAGTTTATAATTTAATAAAACAGTTAGGTATCTACATGCATGAATCAATTGGACATTCTTAATTGTATCTGTAGAGAAGCATAAATTAATAAATTTCATAACTTAAATTCAAATACTATAAAATATGAATACATTCGTTTCTAAATATAGGTAGGTACCAATAATTATTAAATTTAATTTATCAATAATTTGGTATATCAATAAATCATGCTAAAAAATACCGGATGCCTATTGACTATTGTATGAAACAATTGATGATTTTATAGTATTTTATAGCATTTAAAAGAAGGGTTATGGTTAATTAGGTTATTTCATAAAGCGTTCGAATATGGCATTTCTCCAAAAATAAATCTAAAGTGTTATCGATCGACTAAATGTGCTGGAAATTATTACTTTTACAAAAAATATATATATATTTAAAGATAAGAATATTTGAAGGTGCTAAATTAATAAAATCACTAATCTATAACAGTATGACAACGAAGAACATTTCTCCCATTTTTTTTTTTTTTTTTTTTTAACGTGATGGATGTATTTAAGTGTTATAAATTATGTATTTTTAAATATTATCTTTGATAAAATATTCAATACCTTCCGTTATTCAATGATAAGTCATTACAATGCATTAGGTATATTTATTTAAATATTCTGTGTGTATATACATTTTTATTTTGAACATAAGCCTCCGTATTATTTTTTTTTATACTTGAATTCATTCGTTTACCAAATTAGGGTATCTACATGACTGTATATATAGTGTATATAAACTCATAATCATTGTTATATAATTGCTTATATTGGCACAACCAAATGGATTGCAGATTGCCGTATTTTAACCTCTTCGAAGTTTTAATGTATTATTTTTTTTTTTTATCCAGAAATAATTTATTATAATAAAATAAAGTATAAACGATATTATATATTTGTTCAAAATGTTTTTTTTTTTTTTTTCTTCTAATGCGATTCGCTTTTACGCTTTGACGCTTCTGATCTCCACAGACGACATAAAATCGAAAAATCATTTTGAGAAAGAGAAAGTACCTACTGCAACGTTCCTAATTTATCCGTAGTGACACGGTGTTATATTTAATTCGAACAATGCCGTTAATATTATTTCAATGTGTACGTGTACGTGTATACATATACATCCACCGCCCACTCATAAACCGATAAATTTTTTTTTTTTTTTTTACTAGTTTTTACTAGTTTTTACTCATACTTTCTCCGTTTTCCGGACCACCTCTATAACGCCGGCGAAACGCGTGCACTACTCGGGCGATGACATTTTTATCGAGTGCCGACAGTCGTAAATACGATTGGGTGAATATAACCGGGTTACATCGGAAGAAAAAGAGTATATAATATGGACAAACACGAGGAGTTATAATAAAAGTCCGAAAAGAGGAGTGTCTTTCGTGTAATATAATGGTGCTGCGTTCTATGTGTTTCTATATGGGGTTAATGCGACTTTCTCATCGGTCACAAATCATTGTTACAAGCCCGGGGAAAAAAAAAAAAAAAAAAATACTGTGGATTTGTCGTGCCTTTAAGTTGATAGTATTAAGTATATTTTTTCCGACTTGGAAAAGACGACGTTCGATTCGAATAACATTCACGACGCGTGTAATTTATAATATAAATGTATATGGGCACGTCTAATAATAAATTATTACCTGTTATATTGTGTTTAGTCGTATAATGTCCAGTTTTTTCAACAAAGAAAAAACCGGTGCTTTTTTCACCATTTTTATACATTGTGTTACGTGCATTAAAATTCCACACCATGTCAATAATACCGAAATTGTTGGTAATATTGGCAAATAATATCGATAAAGTATACGTTCGAACGTAAAATAATACCTCTATGATAACGAGTTTTCGGGTAAAGAGCGTTCTGATAGCAAATTAATTCTATATAGTTGATATTTTAAATAGGTCAACTTTCCATTTTCTCGGTGGTTTATACTTACGCAAAGGAAAACCATCAAAGCCAAAGGAATATTGTCATATAAATTGGAAAATAATATTACATCAAACTTCGCTCAGATTCGTTTTTTCAATGCCTAACATTTAACGTAACCTATCCGACGAGCGAAGTGCTGTATCATCCCTACCGATCAGCATTTTTAAAAATATATTTTTCGATTCATTTTCCAATAGAGAAATTATAAACATTTTTTTTTTTTTTTTTTAATGAAATAAAAATAATTGAAAATTGAATTAAAACTTTCTAAAACCGTAGTTGATTGCCAATAAATCAGTACTTATTATATTTTTACTCAATCATATTATAATATGTTTATTCTATAAGGTACCTGCATTATACTAGTAGTTTATAGTAATTAGTACTTACGTGATGAATAAATAATATATATATCCCTAAAATATTTAATGTTCTCTATTGTTATTTATTTTAATGGAAGTCGTTTAAAAATATAATCATGACATTTTATGATTTAAAATTACTTTTATTGGGACATTTATTTTTATTTTTTTCCACCTTGGAGCATTTGTATTATTCTCATTTTCTCTTAATATATAGAAGATAATTTCCTTTATTTTAGTTTAAACTTCTACAAACACTCATTATAATTTGTGTATAAAAACAATATAACTACATAAATATTTTGAATTTTCTTAAAAAATAATCGAAATTTTTCGAAGTTATATAAGTTTACAAAGAGCTAAAGTAAATTATCAATAAGGATTTAAATTTGAACTCTTTTATTATTATGTATATTTTAAGTAAATTATTGTTATAAAATAATTAAAATGTACTATGTTCAAAATACTTACATATTAATTCAATATTTGGTTAAATTATAATTTAAAATCAGTATAGTGTTATCAGACCACACGAAGTATATTAGTATATTTGAGTAGGTGTTTAAAATAGCTTCATAGTCATTAGACATGAATCTTTAATTTTTGGGCTTGTTGAAGTTATTTAACTTTCTAGTTAACATTTGTATTATATAAAAATTGTTAACTATTGTTATTTAAAACAAAATAGGTCCTCTTCTTCTGGCTATATCATGAATTTTAGATATAATTTGATTTCAAAATACGATATTATTATGTTGTATTATGATTTACGATAATATATGACAATATATAGTCTATTTTAGGCACAGACATAAAAAAAATTTAAATAAATCCGGTCAGTAGGGTGAAAGCACTTTGCTAGTCAGGTAGGATACTGAATATATTATTAGATTTGGAAGCAATGATAAATCATTTCTTTCGAGTTTCGATAATATGATTCTAATCCGAGTTCAATATAATATACGAGTACATAACTATTATTGAAAAAAAAGAGAAAACAATTTTGAAAAAATTATAATAACGTAAAATATATTTTTAGAATCAATGTCGTCTTCAGAATAATTATTTTCGGAATCATAAGGAAATAACCACAATCGATATTAGATGTTTAGATGTTGTAGAATGCGTGTTTTCCCCGGTTTTTACACGATTTTTTCGGTAGTATTTTATTACGCGTTGAAAAAAAAAACTATCAAGTATTAGGAAAATCTAAAATTGAGTTTAAATTAACTGAAAACATTGGAAATTATTATTGAAACACAAAAATGTCAAAATACAAATTGAATTATTTAAAGATGCCTGTGGGTCGACTCTGGTCGAGTGGTCGAAACGTGTGTTTCAGCGCACGAGTTTCCCGGTTCGACTCCCAGATAGTAAATGAGGTAGCCAACGAAATTTTTCTCACTGGCGGCATTTGGTCTCTGGTGCAAGCCGACCATAATTACCAAACCCGTGCCATACCTATGCTTGTCGTAGTCATCAAGAACCATCTTCGAATACCGTAAAATGTGAAGTTATAGCATGCGTCAGAGTTTGGGAAATAAAACTGTTCATTTAATTATTTAAAGATACATATTTTAGTAAAAGTAAATAATATAACGATTTATTTTTGACCGTGAATCCATAATTTTATATGAGATATAATGATTATAGCTTTGCAGAAGTATTGCAGTCAATGAATATTTCAAAATACAACTATAAACATACCTTATGACCCATTATTCTCATTAATCGTTGATGTTATGAACATTATAAGCAATAACTTTAAAACAATGTTATAAATTATTAAAACTTTAAGCAGCCCTAAGATTAATATTCTCAGATAATTACAATTTATAACTAATTAACGATTAACAGCGATATTTATTGAGCGTAATAATACCTATTATGGGTATGTCATCGACCGCCGTAATTCCCTAAAATAAAATGCACACTGCACTTTGTGCTAAATAAATCGAAAACGAACAGTAGGTAGGCACCTTCATAGAAATAAATTGTACGTAAAGTAAACAGCAATCGCTCGGCGACGACCTATCTATACCGTCTATAATAGGCAGCCGTATAGATAGCCATTATCATAAAACGCATAGACGTAAACTGAAAAACTTGGCGTCGTTCAAGTGAACTCACGGCAGTATTATTATAATGTTTAAACTTGCGCGACAAACTGT
This sequence comes from Pemphigus obesinymphae, assembly GCA_025469235.1. Lineage (NCBI taxonomy): Eukaryota > Metazoa > Arthropoda > Insecta > Hemiptera > Aphididae > Pemphigus > Pemphigus obesinymphae. The sequence goes on from JAIPRL010001992.1 coordinate 61,342, forward strand.
ATGATTTTTTTTTTATATCATCCGACCAACAGTAAAAAACATACAGTTCATATGCTTTTCACTTTTTGACTAATACGAATAGAAGGAGGTAAGTACATGTGTTTTTTTTTTTTTTTTTTTCAATATAGCGACCTGCTCGAAAAAAAACATTAATTGCGTTATCGTTCGAAAATGCACTCGATTTATTTCAATTTAAACGTAAATTTACTTTCACTATTACTCCATACGGAAAGAAAAAAATGTAGTATCACGATGGCCTGAGTCCAAAATTAAACGGCTGTTTTGGCTGTAATACTTGTAATACTCATATCATGCATATTATATTAAGCGCATGCAGTTGTTGGTATTATTTATTGTATATTACATCGTGATCAAAAATTAAAGCAAAAGTCACTCGTTTACGATCATAATTTTTTTTTTTTTATATAATGTGCTCAAGTTAATTATTGCTGAGATGTTATTATATTAGTCGTAATTGGTATAACAAGGCAAGACTGCAAGCAGGCGGGCTAAAAATGATTATAACGCGCTTAACCCAGATACCTATATATCTACACAGAAATTTAGTGAAAAAATGATCAATAAACGTAATATTAAATATTGTATTCAGTTTATTTAATTAAATAAATGTATGTATAGGTAAACTGTGGGGCCCTTAAACATGTATGCAATTTAAAGAAACGAAAGAAAAAATAACTTCAGGTAAATATCGAAATGGAATTTTTTTAAACTAATACATCTGCACACAATCTTGTATATACATAAGGTACCGGTCAAGGCCGTTATCTAATAATATATCTATAATAAGTTAATTTGTTGATAAATTCAAATCTGTTTTCAAAATTCATAAATCCAATAAATCGCTATATGATGGACAAAACATAAATTCAATATGTACTAAAATTATAAAATATATTTTGGACGCCCTCCGAGAATAAAATCTAAATACGATCTTGGTACCAGTGGCGTATTTACAGGGGTGATCTGTGTGATATATCACCCCCCCCCCCCCAAAGGCTCAAAGCCTTTTTTTTTTTTTTATTAAATTCAATTTCAATTTTTTTTTAAACTTGAACTATAGCCGTAATTTAGTGAATTTTTCAAGCTAGTAAACTAGCTGACATAAATTTCGCCAAGTGAAAATATTTTGTCGCTTTGTGTACCTATTTTATTATTTGAGACTGGGCGATGTACATTTCTAATTTTAAATATACGAATGTAAAATAATTAGGTAATGAATAAATCGTTTTTTAATAACCGTAACTAATCAAGTATACCAACCTACTTTGATTTAAAATCGTATTAAATGTACACAATTCTACGGATACAATTATGTCTGAAAAAAAGGTGAGTGGCGACATAGAAAGTTTTTTCTGAAATTAAAATAAAGCCTTGTTCAATGAAATTATTGGTATGCGACAGAAAAATTTCGTATCATTATAAGCATACAAAGATCAAAAAACTTACCAAATCGTTCATTAATTAAATGTTTTTATGAAATTAATATTAATAAAAAATTAATTAATATATTCTTGGTTATTTATAATTTAAAAAAAAATTAAATGTTAAACTGCATTTTGTTGTTTGGTTATTTGAATATTTATACGAATATTAAAGGTTGTCTATATTTTCAAAAGATGATTAAGAACATAATTTAAATTAAGTTTAATATTATAACCATAATTTTCCTTTGCCTATTAGGTGTACTATACATTTATACATTATAACTTATTAGTAATTATACCCTTCCATAGAATTTCCACTATATATATTTTTTTTAATAACATTGAGAGAGAAGCATGAAATCTCCATTTTATGATTGTATAAATATACTTTGATACATTTTTGATTCTAGCCCAGTGAAAATTCCTTAAACAATGCACTGAACCGTATTCGTAATCGGTGTGTTATCTGTAGTAAATCGTGGATTATATTTTTTATGATTCTAAATGTACTTAAATAAGCATTCCTATATGTTTATACACCTTATCTATAAATTATTTGGTAATGCTAAACATCCACTACAGTATCTATGTGGATATAGAAGAAATGTTGGGTAAAATAGCTCGAAATTTTCGTAGAATGGACGTTATTTTATAATATAATAAATTGTCAAATAAAAAAATTCGATAATGAAAATTATAAGTAAGGACCAAAATAAGTTTGTTACATAGTAAACAATAAATAGTATGAATAGAATAAACCAGTGTCATGTTAAAAAACATGGTCCATATATGTTGTATTGTATGTCCACAAAGTTCAACTGATACGCCGTTTTTTTTTTTCTGACATCAACTCCCAAAAGGAAATCGTAAAGACGTTACTGTAGGGTACATAAGGCACGAATATTTTATGATGATTAAAAGATAATTAATAACAAACAAGAAGAAAAAAGTACCACGAAACATTATTAAAAAACAAATTATAAAAGCCATTGTCTTTTGCAAAAAGCCTCGAATTTTAAACTATCTGGTCCGGATGGTATGTATGAGGAAATGATTAAAGTTTTAGATGGAAATAATTAATAAATGTTATACAACCTATAAGAACTAAATTCAAAGATAGCATAAATTACATACATTTTACTTTAACTGCAAGAAAATGAAAATTTAAAAACGATTTAAAAAGTCGACAAGTAAAAAATGATCACTATAAAAAAATCAGTAAATATACCTACAAAATTTACTACAATGAAATTTCAAACTTCTTATAGATAGGAATAATAATTATCTAATAACGTAATTGGCTCCCAATTACTGATCGAATTGTAAAGTATTTGCAAGATTTTGAAATTCTAATATACTTTTATATTATTTTATTAGAAATCGAAATACCTATCATGTGCATTTCACATATATCTGTAGTTGATTTTAAGAAATTATAACATAACTTATAAGTATAAATATATTTTACTTAAATATATAGGTTATATGAGTATTTGCATGAATATATATATATATATATATATATATAAAGTATATACTAAATATATCTGTGTGTGTGTGTGTGTGTATTATATATAAAACCAATGGTATTAATCTAAATACCTTTTTCAACGATGTTATTTTTACTTACCTGTACTCAAATATATTTTACAACTCTGACTACCGACAGCAATTTTTAGAAATTATCTTTTTTAAATATATATTTTTTATGCAAATTATTTTTGTATTTTAGAAAAAATCTTAAAAGAACTTACGGCGAGAAAACTACAAAATTTACGTATTTTTGTGTTAAATTTAAAAATGTTTACTTTCAAAATATACCTATACTTTACCTATGGTTTTTTTTGTACTTAATATTTTTGTAAAATGTTATTTTGCCTAGATATATCGCACTTACTTTTTTATTATTATTATTAATAAACGATGATAAAATTTCATTTTTGGGTTAAATCCAAAATATTTTTATAAAACTACTTTTTTTCATTTAATGTGTTCTGAGAAGGTCTTTATGAAACGAAAATTTATCAAAACGCATACTATCTTTAATTAATTTTTTTAGTTTTTATCTTAAATAAAAATTTATGATAGTAGAATCTTTAAATTTTAGCTAAATATTTAAATTTAAATAACTATTATATAGCGTAAATAAATTATAAACTTTAAAATAATATTTAAAAAATGTCGGATATTTAAAAAAGAAAATGGGTTAACATAAAAAACTTGCTTTCAGTCATTTTATTAATGGAAAAACTATCGCTTTCTAACTTTGGTTCTATTTGTGACTAAACAATGTAATAAAACAGTTGTTCAGTTATTTTATAAATAGTTATCCAGTACCACATTCTACATTTACTCGCTTTTAAAAAAATTTCCAGTTTTTGATTAGGTAATGCATATGGATATGTCAGTGTCACTAATATTTTTCTAATTTTTCTTACGTCTTATAAGATATACCTACATGTTAATTTATATGCTAGTCAACTAACTAAACAACTGACTAAATTTTTAACAACAATTATAATGTTAATCACTGTAGGTTATAGTATTCTTAATTAATTGCAATGCACAAAGACATATTATTTTTATTATTTATTGTATAATAATATGTATATTGCATATTGTATAGGTCTATATTGGATTCTGAGCATAACGAAAAATGTGTTGGTTTATGCAATGACGTTTTTTTTGTGTACTATGTACATACGTTTCCGGGTAAAATGTTTGGGTAAAGAAGCTTTCAAATTAAAGAAAAATCCATTCTAATTGATACCTACATTTTTGATTTTCCTATTAGTTTTTTAAGCGTAAAAGAAAACTACCAAAAATGACCAAACATCTTTTCAAATTATTAAAAACATAATAATGCCAATAACTTGAAATGTACACTAAATATTTACTATTACACAGTATTGATAAAAGATAAAAAATTTGAAAACTTTTTACCACTTTTTAGTATATCGTAAAACAGGGCGAATAGAGACAGTCTTTAAGATTTTCTGCCATAAAATCTTCATCTTTAAATAAATAATTTGTTTGAAAGTTTTATTCGAAATTAAGACACGACTTTGAGATGCAAAATGTGAATTTGAACTTCAAAAGCATTTGTTACAAAAAATGTTTAATTTATGTTTTTTTCTTTTTACTCGATGATCGGGCGAATAAGAACATCATAATATATTATAATATTATATATATAATATGTACGAGAATATATAATTATACATAGGCCCGTATATAGGTATTTATTATAATTTATAATATATATGAATATGTTCTTTAAGACTAACTCATTTCCCTGGAGTTATACATTATTATTACATATTATTGTATTACAAAATTAAAATTGAACTTTAATAGTTTTAATTTTTAGTAAACATATTTTTTTTTTTAACCAACTGGTTCCTATTTACTCCATATTTGGTATAATAACGACTGTTTGCTGTAATAATTGGTAACCCGGCCCGTACCGTATTTTTATGTAAAGTATTTTTAAAGGACTTACTATACAGTCTGCACCCCTCCCTAGAATTTACATTATATTAGTGTTAATATTCTTTGGTATAAATTGGAATATCGATTTCAATTTTATATTTTCCAATATACGTATATAATATATAATAGTATAAGATATATTTAAAATTTTATAATTATTTATAAATTTTAAACGTTTTTTTAGGATAAAACCATGTAAGAAAATGAGGGCTGGTAGGTCAACAGTGCTAACAGCTCCACTTTTATACAATAGCAGTTGCTGGCATCCACGTATATACACCAACGGTATTGTATTTCGCATAACCGTATCCGGTGTTACAGAGAGTGCATTTGTCTCATTACTCACATTAGCCATACTCGTTGCTAATTTAATGGTAATAGTCACAATTAACAGCAACAGATATACAAAATTCATACATCCTCAGGTAAAATTTATTTAACATGATACAATAAAATAATATGGTTTGGTAGCGAGTTTTAGAAAAAAGTACATTACCTGTAAAATGTTTACTTTTAGAGAAAAACAAACTTGTTTTAAAATATGTCAATAATAATATAGAAAAGCAGTATTATAGAATCCATGCATACCTATCAAATTAATATTATTTCGATAGTATAATAGTACTCGTAAATCAATAGTGTTGTACTATTGCAGTCCCATTCAAGAAATTCACTAGACTAAACCGGTTAAAAATTGAGACACACCGGTTTACTTTTTTTCGACCACTGTAGCGAGATGGTCGAAAAATACCGATCCCGATCTGTCCCCACCACAAACCTGATTTTCCCCTAATTATCCGTTATCACTTAATGTTATCAATTTTTACATTAAAAATTTTTTACATTTATAATAATCAGGATTTAATTATTATAGGTATATATTTTAGTTTTTTCCACTAAAAATAATCAAGTCGTCTTCAACTTGATCATCGTCACCACAACCAGAATTCAGTGGATGAATAAATACGTCTAATTGAAAAATGTCTTAGGAGTTAGGTATGCTTTGAGTTGGAAATTTTTATAAAACATTTAATTTACTAAAACGTATCCTAAAACCTACTTACTTTTTCGAATAGAAATCGATTGTACTGTATTATTAATGATATCATTGACAACACGATTTTTATTAAGAATTAAATCTTTTACCATGGCAATTTTAATGTTATCTATTTTTATTTTTATTAAAAAAAAATTTAAAACCGTAAAAAATTTTAAATCGAACCGTCAATAATGTGATAAGCAGAATCAATGTTATGTGATAATAAGAACTATGTAGGGGGTAAACCGATTAATGCAACGAATTTCTAACTAAACCGGTGTATTTATACACCGAACCACAATCATTAATCGGAATCAGTAAACGGGATCGGTAAAGCAAACCGGTTTACGCTGGCGAATTTCTTGATTCTATATTATAGTTTTTCTTTATGATTCTAAAACTCGCTTTATTATTATTATTATTATTATTATTATTATTATTTTTATCGTACTATATATATTATGTATTTCACATTAATTTTTCAGCCTCGTTATTTGGTGACATCACTCGCTTGCAATGACCTAGCAATTGGACTGCTAGTTACTCCGTTGGCTGCTTTTTCAGCCTTAGTTCATTGTTGGCCTTACTCGGAAATCATATGTCAAATTCAAGTAAACCAAAATGTTTATTCTAAATACCTATAAGCAATATTAATTTATTTTATGTGCATAAAAATATATATAATAAGTACCTATGTAATATACATTATTATATTTTGTTCATTTAAAAATTAATATTTGATAAAAAATAAAAATAAATAAATAACATACTTAATTTAACTGAAGCCACTATTAGTCGTATTCCGGTTGTACAAGAGAATCAAAATATTTTCAATACTCGAATAATATAAACCAACCTTTAGTGTGCGTGTGTGTGTGCGTGTGTGTGACAAAGTCTGGCACCCAGGCCTCATCTTCAAACTTATCGCACTAGGTGTCCCTGCCCAGCTCATCAATATTCTCAAATCCTTTCTCCTAAATCGCAATTTCTTTATCAAAATGGGTTCTAATTCCTCATCCATCAAACCCATCGAGGCGGGTGTTCCTCAAGGATCATGTCTGTCCCCCCAACTCTTTGCAATTTACATAAACAACCTTCCTATCCTCCCCCACTCTAAACTCGCTCTCTTCGCAGACGACACCCTTCTATATTCCTCTAGCAAATCAAATTCATCTGCAGTTCGCAATCTACAACTCCAACTCAATCGCCTCCAACCCTG
>JAIPRL010001993.1:0-68521 GCA_025469235.1 Pemphigus obesinymphae
CCCCCCCCCCCCCCCCCCCCCCCCCCCCCCCCCCCCCCCCCCCCCCCCCCCCCCCCCCCCCCCCCCCCCCCCCCCCCCCCCCCCCCCCCCCCCCCCCCACGGCTTACTTTTTCTTTAACGATATGTCTCGGAACGCAGATTTTTTACTAAGCTCAGAGTCCGTCCTTATTTTTTTTTCCAATTCAACCACTGCTTTAACAGTTTCTAAATTATGTTATAATTGCGTGTTTATACATTTAGAACAGATTTAAATAATTAAATATATATATATTTATATTATATTGTAGCCCGTGTATATAGGTAGGTAATATTATACATATCAACCGTATACTTGTGAAATCACAAGTTGAACAATTTTAACTTTAATTTTCTACATTTGTTTTTCATTAATTTAACTTGTATTTAGTGATATTAACTTAATAAGTGACGAGTCACATTGGACTAAAATAATTCAGTTCGGTTAATTTCATAAGTTAATAAAACGAATTTGTAATTTCATACTGATAATATAGTGAAAATGATTGAATAAAAACAACGAGTGGTTTTTTGTGGTTTTTTTTTTTTTAATAAATATTCCAAGAGTCATTTGATTCCCGAAACATGTAAATAAAACAAGAATAATATCTATATATATTAATCTCGCTATAATATAAATTGAAGACATTATTACTATTATTAGATTATCCATCAATATATATTAAACACTATTATTATTTTTACCTTGGATTCATACAATTTATTTATAAACACCATTATGAATCATTTAAAATCATTTCACAATCATTTTTTGTTATTGCCGACATTAAAGTATCAATTATAATGTTTAATAATACTGTGTAGTGTGTACTGTATGTACACTGTACAGGTAGCCGGTTTGTTTTGTAGATAAATAGGTTACACATTAAAGTTTTCAACGAGCAGCATCCATAGTCCACACCAAAACACGTTTCTCACACATTGTCATAAATTATATTATCGCTTAACAAAATTTTGTTTGTGTAAATAAAAGAATCAATAGTGGTAAAAATTCAACAATAATTATTGTAAACATAGTCATCTTCTTATCGAAAACTAAGAAACTTCTAGAAACTCGAAATGTTCACCTGTAAAGGCGCTATTCCACCGCTGGCCGTGTTCGCGTACGACCGTTATTCGTGGTTCTAGGTGTCTATAGTGTGGTATAATATATTTGGTATAGTTAATTGTATTATCATATGTGGTATTGATAGTATATAGTATGATATAATAATAATAATAGTATTTATCATTTTATTATCAAACTAATTAAATAAATGTTTAATTAAGAAAAGAATACAATATTATGTACCTAGCTACTATGTTATATACAATAAACTGATAAATTTAAAATTATTATCATAATATAATATAATATAGTATTAGGTATCACAGAATCTAGTATGGGCACGCAGTAAACGCTGTAACCACACGTCGATCGAGTTGAAATATTTCAACTTTACGGTAACCCGTGGTATCCATTGGTCGATAACATGAATTGACCGATCGGGGAACGTAATTTCATAAGCTCGACTCAAAATACGCGAACACGGCGCAGTGGAATAGCGCCTTAAAAGTATACCTATTAAGTAAAGTATACCTATATATAGTAGGGTAACCAGAAGTCTCCGATACAAAAAGAGACATCACTTATAAAATGGATTTATCTATGGAATTTGGTCAATTTTATGGGAACGTACACTCATAAGCAAATTCAACATTGTGGGATTAGGTTAATACCTAACCCCAAAACAAAAATGTGGAAGGGGTATTTTCTTCTTTAAGTTTTACATGGGGGCGCCCCTCAGTTTACGAATATTAAATTGATTATATTTGGCACACAATTCCTATGAGCTTCAACTGTTAACAGTTAGAATACAATATTAATGTTATTTTTAAGAGAAAGTTACATTAGTGTTTGTTGTCTACGTCTTTTTAATATAATTATAAAGAAAATTGATGATGCTTAAAATTTTAATTCGGATATTTAGGTAAATTTTAGAATTTAAATTTAATAAATAAAAATGTGTTCGAGGACGTTTCGAAGCTTTTTCAAAAATATAGTTTCACATGGTTACAGTGTTTTAATGTTTTTTTCTTATCAGACAATATTCTTTTACAAGTTTGCCATATATCCTCGAAAGTATTTGTTAATAGGCGTTTAATCACTAAATTTAGCTCAATTGCCACAATTCCAATATTACAACTATCATAAATAAATATTACTGTTCAATATTCTAGAACTATTTTTTTTTTTTATATATATATAGTTAGTTAGAAAGATGGAGACAACAGTAAATACTGGTGTTGCGCATTCTTAACCATGTTCTTCTATACATGTGTCTATTACTATATATACATTCTATATTATCTAGAAATTATACTGCGATAACAGTATAGCAAATAAAAATAACAGAGATATTATGTGATAAAAAATAAAACAATATGTATCCATTAGCTGGCTCATAATAAAAAAAAAAAAATAAATAATTTTACGTCAATAAAAATATATAAGTTCTTATACTTAGTAAATATAGTAGATAACCGTGATTCTTACAAATAATAGATAATTTTTACAAACATAGAATATAATGGAAAAGGACGTTTTAAAATTAAAAAAAAAAAAAGAGACCGTACAAACGAGGACATCCATGAAAAGAGGTCGTCTGGTTACCTATAGGCTATATAATACACATAGTATAATATTATAATAATAAAACGATATTTACGTCAACGAGTTTCAATTTTAATTTTATAGTATTTTAGTTTAGTAAGTACCGATTTATTATTTATATTCGATAGCAGTGGCGGATTTGAGAAGGAAGTGACGTGGCAATGGCTTCCTCCTTGGGATATTTTTTGATCAATATTTGAGGAGTATACAATTAATTTGATTAGAGATTAGACTTTTATTTCTCAATTACCCTTATTCGCTTCTCCTTAAATGAGCTTCAGATCCGTCACTGTTCGAGAGCTATTCTAATGTGGGTACCTATACCTATATCTACATAATATATCAGTCTGTAGTTATGTATACTGATAAATTTATATATCCAACGACTCATAATTATTTTTAACAGTTAAACTAATATATATTATTTTTATTTAAATAAAGATTTTATATCAACGTGAAAATATTATTATTTTTACAGAAGAAGAATAATAATCCAGTATTAAATAACCCAATTAAGTTATATTTAATACTTCAATATAAATTGTAATTTTAAATATAGGATACTATATAATTTCATTTTATTTTAAAATTAAAATAATCTAATGTTTTTAAAAACGCTCTAATACCTAATATATTATGTTACTTACGAATTCACAGAAAAAAAAAAAAAAAAAAAAAAAAAAAATACACTATTAGAAATAGAAATTAGAATATAATATGTGTATGAAACACATTTGCAACTTGAAGAGTATAGTGTAAAGCGTTCTAAAAAAATAGGCAAATTAAATTAAATTCAAACTCATATTATAAAACAGAAAATTAATTTTCTTTTACAATAAAATATCAGAATTTCAATATTTACGTCAGTTATATATTAGGAAAAAAAATAGTATGTATTACAATATTTGTAACGAAAATAAATGAAATATTTTTAAAATTAATTAAAAAAATTAAAATTTTCTGGAAAAAGTCATTATTTAAATATACATTTGTACACAAAAAATATATTTATCCCAACACACTTTTTTTAATTTGTACCACACATTTGCATTTTTATATTGCATACTTTGTGTCGTACTGCACACTAAAATAAGGGTTGAATCTTGACAAAAAAAAAAAGGTACCGATTGGAGGGAGGGCATGAAGATGAGAACGAAAGTAAAGCTCAACAACGGTTTAATATATTTATAGTTTATAATCATGAAGATAAAATGAATTATTTTTTGTTTGAAGTTATATGTGTGTACCATTTTATACGTATATGAATAATCAATGGCATTTAATATAGCAGTAATAGTAGGTTTTACCACGACTGTCGCTTAAGTAATAAATTGTATACGTATAATCATAGGTATATATAGTATATATATATGGTATAATAAAATTTCAGAAGACTATAATTTATATTATTATTAACATTAATAATATATGATTAATTTATCATTTATGTATCTAGTCACTTGTGTAATATTATTTTGTATATTTTCTTGTTTAAACATGGATATTATTTTAATACTAATTGATCAGATAGATGTTTTCAAAGAAGATATTCATTTTTTGAAAACGAAAAAAAATACATTTGTATTTATTACAGGACAGTGCGTAAAATCGTGATTATTAGCGATAACTTTTGTTTTATCAATAATGAATTATATTAATATTTCATCATTCTCTAACAAAAAAAAAAAAAAAAAAAAAAAAAAAAAAAAAAAAAACAATGAACAAATAGATACTTAATTATATTATATATCTCAAATGCGGTCTTGAGTCATTAAAAAAAAAAAAAAAAAATCAACTATAAAATTTTCTATTTTTCTCTATACTGACTTAACATAACCGAGTGAAAATAAATCGTTAACTTGCCCAGCATTGTTATTATTTATCTATCTGATGTATAAGAAAGTATTTTACTAAAAAAAAAAAAAAAAAAAAAATAGCATTTCATATAAATTCTAGTCTTAAAAACGTCGGATCAAAATGAAAATGAAATATACGGGACTTAGATTTTGTATAAGTACCTACATATTATATTATATATTACCTCTGGACTTGTGTTGAGTTTCTCACGAGAAGTAGGTTTTATTTCCACAGAAGGATATCGCTGTGACCGCGTATGTCTTATGCGAAATTCGCAGAATCCAAAGACCCACTGCAGTATTAATAATAATAATAATAATCGTTATCCTCGGGGAGACCACCCCGTCATATTCAGCATAATATATATAATATAATCATGTGAATAGGCAGCTTGTATTACACCAATCGTATTACGTAATACTCTGTACACTATTCATTTTGGCCAAGTATTTTTTTTTTTTGCACACTTTGAGTGTTATTATAATAGTCTGTAACGTGTTTTCAATTTAATAAAACACAAACACTCAGGTACACGAATATTACATCAACTGTATAAGTATTATTGTTGTAGCATGTTCTGTATAATATGGTCTATATCTCGTATCCGGGACACATACACATTTCGAAACGTAGAAACGTAGTGGTTTTCATAAGCCACTACTGTAAGCCATTGAAACCCGTTCGAATAACAAAGCGGTTGTATGTACAGAATCATATATTGACATTTTATCTGCAATGATCGCGCATGACGTTATCTATGCTGTTGCCCACGTACGATTTGTCCAACAAGAGTGTTTGAACGATGAAAAAACCGCAAAACTAACGTCAGAAGGCACGAATATAGGCGCTAAATTTTTATGCAGGTACTCATCCTGCAGTGTCGGCTCAATCGAAAATATTATGTTTCTAGCAAAACAAACTTTTAAACACTTTTTTCCACTTTTAGAATAAAATTATTTTCAGTTCCCACAAAAAAATTGTAAAATTTTCCAACAAACCCACAAATTACCGATTAAATAAGGAAAAAAAAAAAATTGGTCATCAACTTTACATTAAAAACTTTTTTCACTATTAGACTCCTTACGAAAGTGCCGTTCTATACAGGCTAGTGCCTAGCTCGCGGGCTAGGCACTATCTCGATCCGGCCCTGTACTCACCTATATAATATATATATATCAGTAGCAGCTCGTGTGTAGGGGCGACGGGTCGATCGCCCCTCTCTAAAATTGTACCAAATTACTTATTAACAAGTTAGATAATCATTTAATTATAAACAATTATTTATATTTACGTTGTAATGCATTTTCAAAATACTATTATTGAAAGTAAACATTTTTTTCTCTCGTTATGAAAACACTATGAGTTTATCGGGTTTAAAAATATATGTAAGTAATAGCATGGTTAAAACACAAAGACATGGGAGGGGTATTCGGTAATAATCAGGGCTATGTCACTGCCTATGTTTCTGTGTAAAGTAAATGGGTGACCTTGGATGATAATGACAGCTAGTGATAGTTATTGACAAATTTTGATAACAGATATTGTTCTGTAATCACTACAATCAGTGATTTGAAGATGCTTGCATCAATCAATGCATATAAATATAATATATAATACCTATATAGCAGAATTAACGTTACTAACTTCAAGGCCCGTTCTCAGTTTTTGTAAACAAATATTGTTATCACCTTAAGTGACGTTTCTATAATGTTCTATGGTAATAATGCAGCCGTTGCGCCGGAGCAATACGAATAATCGCCCGAAATGCATGTGGATTGTGGACTGCGGAACAATACTGTACGTAAGCTAACGTGTATTTACTGTGGTCGTATTCGTAACGCGTGCACATTTCCATAATTTCTATATTTCTTTATTATTTCTTTAATTTATTCTTTTATTATTGGTGTATATTATATTATCATAATATAGTAGATAAAAATCCAGTATCATATTCACAAAAAATTGAAACAAAACAACTTGGAAGACCTGTTTAATGAAAGATGTTTAAATTTTGAGTATAAAACGTATAAGTTTTATTACTTTGTAATTTTCGGATTTTGTAAAACATTTATATATTTGTTTTTTTCTGTGGTATTAACTTTGGTTTAATAAATACCTTTTAAATTGGCAGACACATAATTATTATTGTATTCTATAAACTTTTCAAAAATGAATACCTATCTAGTTTTTAATTGCCCTCCCACTTTCAAAGCCCACTAGTCGCCATTGGTACGTGATACGCATAGTACATATTAATTAATTATATATAAATTATAATATCAGTAAAATATTAAAAATATGATATGCTTATTTGAATTTCCGAAATCTTTTATTTACATTTTATTTTATCTTTTTATTAAGCAGCTATACGGTATGCATATATATTATATTATAATAATAATACATATATCTATACAATAGAGATTTATCGATACAAACAAAATTTAATTGGTTCGCAATCACAATAATTCGATTGACATTATAATAATACTAATTTGATATTCCAGTAACTAATTTAACATTATAATAATGAGTTTCGAATTATAATAATTACGGTTCAGCGCATTAATCATATCAATTATCGCAGTGTCCATTCATATATTCAATATTGATAACATGTGACGCATTCTGTGTTTTATATTACACATAATACTACGAATAATAAGAAAAACACCGATATGATTGTTTATCTTATTAGTTTATACGTCGAGCGTCCCTCGATCGTCCATACGACAGCTCCAAAAACGTTGAATATATTTTAGTTAATTTAAAAAAAACTGTATGATATAAAAACACTTTGAAAATAAAATGTATAATAACTTCTTCAAAACTTATTGGTAGTGTTTCTGTCCCGCCCGGAGCAGAAGTGACACACATTTTTTATTTTTAATATTTCATTAATAAATTGCATTTCCTAAGTACAAAGTCAGCAATAAATAAAACAGCCTATATTACAAACCGCACAAACACACGCACGCATATATTATACATATATATTTACAACAGTTATCACAATATATATTATATCGCGGGATAAGAATGAAAAAGTTCTATATATAAATTTATGCTTTTTAGTTTTTTAGGTTTTTAGAGTTTGATTTTTTTTTGTCAATGCATCCTCTGAAGCCGAATATAGTGTAAATAAATTCCAATGGGTACATCTACAACCTACATCTAATTACCATACCCAATTATCAATAATTATCAATAGGTATATGCAGAGATATAACACATCGTTAGTAAGATATACTTAATAATTAATTAATCAAAACCCAAAACAACATTGAGCTCGAAAAAAAGCATTGGAATCCATAACATTGTATATTTTGTATTCTTATGTCATTAATTGATCCACGATAGAATTTTTTTTGTTTTCAATATTGATATAAAATATTTTGATAATCAATAATCGCCAATATGCGTTTAACCTTGAACTTTTATTATGCTCTTTTATTTTATGATACGAATTACAATAGTATATTGTTTTTAACGTACAGTCATGTATCAGAGGCGGATATATAGAGGTCCTGAAGGCAATTAGTTGATTGATTAATAATTAATAACTAAAATAGTTAATTAATAACTAACAAAAGTTATCAACCTATTTTTCACGCCGTTTACCAGTTCTTTTGTGAATGGGGGAGGCAATTGCCACCACTGCCCTCCCTGAATACCCACGAAACTCTTTTTTACCAACAAATATTGTTTATTCCCTTACAATAGAACTTTTTTGGGTTTACCATCATTTTTAAAAACAAAAAAAGTGCTATTGATGCATACGAAAACCAAATTTTTGTAACTTAGAACTATTTCGGGGTTTTTTTTATATCTTTATTAATACTGGTTGTAAGATTACCGATGTAATCATAAATGATGGACCGTTCAAATAGTACATATTATGATATATCGAAAATATAATTTTTTTAAAATGTATACATACAATTTTTTTCATTATCATTCCACTATATTATATTATATTATAATCCACTGAGAATTTAAAAGATTAATGACATTTTTAAGTATTTGACTTATTAATTAAAACATTAAACTATTATTTATCTATATCCATTTGATAAAAAAAAAAAAAAACCCATAATAATGCATATACCTAATTGTCTATTTAAATATAAGCGCGTATAATAATAAAATATCACATTATATCTACTACAACGCAGAAATAACGCATTTTGTATACACCTATAAAATAATATACCTATAGAATATTAAAATCCAAATTAGAATAATAATTGTTAATTTTATATGTGTTCCATTGTGATGTAAAAATTAAAATTTCAATATATTCAAGAATAATAAATTGATTTTAGAGTTCAATTTCAAACTTAAATACAGACTTACTTTTTTGGAATTTTGATTTTCGTGACTATAAAGTTATAAGTTCGAAATAACTGATAAATTTAACTTATTTATATCACCATTTAATACAGTACCTACCTATAATATCTATAACATTCACCAACTTGAAAAGTATACTAATAATATTTCCTAATATAGGTACCTATATTTATCTATGTTAAATAATGTTGTATAATTGTATATATATTAAACTTATAAATATATAGCATAATAGGCTACAGAAAATGTGTATTGAACATTTTATTTTATTTTATTTTTTTGTAAGTACTTGTGAAGTTTAGAAATTAAAAAAAAAAACGATATTGATTTCATTATTTAAGTTTTTGTAAAAGTAAGTCAAGGTCTTACAAAATTTTCCGTAAATACGTAAAGAAAACGGAAAAATTAAATGTTATTTTCAAAACAATAAACAGAATAATATGATATTATAAGATACGCAGCGGCCGCAGTAATGTCACCAACGAGGTCACGGCTACGACTCCACATCAATTGTTTTTAATAAAAATGAAAATATAATTTCAAAATAAGGCAAATTACCACGGGAAAAATATTTTTACACCATCATATTATTCGCTATTGCATTCCCAGTGTAATAAAATTATCATCATTTTGATAACACGTCAATAACCATTTTATATGTACCATTTTAACATTCGGTTATCAGGTTATAAACATGGTCAACAATTCAGTTGGTACATTAAGTTATATCTAAGCATCAACATATCGCAGACGATTGATTATGGTCGTAAATGCACGTGGACTTGAAAAAAAAATCATTTAAGTTGGTATAATAAGAGTATTAAATATAAATTTAATACAAATTTCTCAATGATTTCGAAAAATGTTTAGGTTTTTTTTTTTGCATTTTTACATTTAAATTTTGGGTAAAAATTTCAAATTTGTGATTATAATTTATGAAATGAAGAGGAAATAACCATAATAGATTTGGTAAACATTTTTTTGCTGTATATTTCGTAATTGTTCGATAACTTTTTCTTACATGTTAAAAAATTATTGGGAAAATCGAAAAACCACTTATGAAAAATTTGTCACTAGTTCAAATTTTCTACCGAAAATTGTCAATTTTAATATTAATATTATAATTAAATGATTAGAATATTGTAAAATAGTGTAAAAAGTAAATTTTACATAATAGAAATCAGATTTAAATTTTATCAATTCAATAATCTTGTGTTTGATAAAATGTATCTATTTTATTTTTGTAGAAGTGATAACGAGTTATCTGTTCTGTAAATGTTCATACAACCTTGCACATGTCTCCGAAAACTCAAGATTTAGCAACTGCGTGTTAGATGTGTGAACTTTTCACAGTGCAGTTTGTAACTATTTTTTAGTAGCACGCAACTTTTAAATAAAATAAAATATAATACAAAAACAAATCCAATAAAAGCGCCTTGATATCTTAATGTCTATGAAAGTCTGCAAGTTTAAGTCATAATTAGGTTACACAAAGAGTCACTAAGTATGAAAGACAAAAAAAAAATTTATTTAGAATTTATGGTTATCTATCAAAAATTTAATTTCGACCTCAGCAGACTCTGTGGTTAAAAAGTAATTATAGGTAAAACAAACTCTGGTTTACATAAGCGAAGAATTCTAACAAAGTGTTAGAGAAGAATAGTTGAATGATACTGAAAATGAAGAAAAATATGTTCGATATAAATCTAAATAAAGAGAAGCAAGCATATTAGATGTTCAAAATATAATGGAATGTATTCACAATATAATAAATGATGCAGAAAAGAATTACGGATATTATAAAACAAGATATTTGTACCCGAAATTACATTCTTTAATTAAGAAGTACAAACAACCAGAAAATGTCGGAATTCTTATCACAAATATATAGGAAGTAAATGGCAAGAGTATTTCAATACTTAAGTCTTAATTGTATCGAGTTTATTGACCTAGAAAGCAAGTATTCAGATTAACCAGCTCCAACAATGGACGAA
This sequence comes from Pemphigus obesinymphae, assembly GCA_025469235.1. Classification (NCBI taxonomy): domain Eukaryota; kingdom Metazoa; phylum Arthropoda; class Insecta; order Hemiptera; family Aphididae; genus Pemphigus; species Pemphigus obesinymphae. Next base: position 10,894 of record JAIPRL010001993.1, read on the forward strand.
ATTAAAGAATAAATAACAAACTTAAAAAATCACATGGTACCTGAAGAAGTTAGCATTCCAGGAGGACTTTTAAAATCAATGGAAGAGAAGATGATTAAAAATACGACTATATATATATATAAATATATCAGTTAATTCGAGTTGTACACTCCATCAATAGAGACTCTTTATTAAACGATTTAAAAAAAAAAAAAAATACTTTCCCCACCTTCAAACCAAATAAAATAAACAAATAAATAAATAAGTGTACACATAACGACAATAAAAACAATAATTGAATTCAAAATATATTAAACCAAATTTTTCAAACGAGTCGTGAATTATTAATTTCATCGTGAATCCATACATATATCTCGTTAACCCGTTCGATTTTTGATGTGTTCGTACGTCCGATGAAGACTTTGCAAAGTAGTTTGTGGCGACTAGATTTTTAAAAAAATATGAACCGATCCTCGCAAGGGTAAGCGATTGAATTTCCGTGTAAAAATATTGACCCACCGTGAGCCGCATTACGATTATTTTTTTATATTCCAAATTATTAGTCTTTAAAAAATCATTTCATACTCTTATATTTTAATATATTTTAGAGTACTTGACTATTAATTGTTCAATTTATATATTTTATTTTAAATCGACAACCTGTCTAATATACCGTGTACGATAACACTGAACTAATTTTGATAAGCATTGTTTTCATCATTAAGTTTGATTTTAAATTAAAATAAAGTCGTCCGGATTTAGATGGTGGAAGTTTGTTCGTCGTTTCCTCGGTCCAGACAAGATAGTGAATTATTATTATTATTATTTTTATTTTAGATTTTAATGCAAAGATGAATCATTGCATTTTATAAACGATTCTGAACGACGTTTGTTATAGGTAGTATAATATAATATTATAATGTAATTTTTAAAAAAATACTTTTGACCTTTAATAGATAGTTAAAAGAAAACAGTTACCATAACAACTATTTATTTGCTATTTTATTATTTTCCCTGTATTTATAAATGACTGCATACTGCATACATCGTTTAAAAGGTTATTTTTCTTTGTGATTAAGCAAACTACTGGGAAAATCGAAAAATAACCTCTTAAAAGTACAAACTAGAATAGGGCGAAAGTCCCGTTTTTGAGGATTACAAAGACAAACTTTAAACGAGACACTTTTGTCCCGTTTTTGGAAGTGGGGTCTGTTTTTGTCTCGTTTTTTGCTTGTCTACTATTTTTCTAAAAAAATAATTTGGTAGATAGATGCCGTTGATTAAATTTTATTTTTTTGCTTATTTACAATTTTCAACCCGATTTATGAAAATGCTGCTGGTAGAAGATTATTAAGATATTCACTTTTTTTTATTTTTGTGCTGTTTTTTAATTTTCAAAATATAGCCACCTTAAACTAGATTCATTGTAGTCGAAAAGTTGCTCATTACCAAAAAAATAATAATAATAAACATTATATATAAAATTAATATAGTTATCTTGCTACGCTCAGAATGTAAAAAACAACCAAAAATATTTCTTCTTATTGATTATTATTATACTATATATTATATACTATTATAGTCAATAATATAAAATGTTATTTTATAGTCAATAATATGAAAAATATTTCTGAATATAATAAATAAATACCTATTCTATAATTTTAGATTGTTAAAAATGTTTTATTCGAATTTATGATTAATGAAATAAATGCATGTGTGAACGGTAAAAAAAACAGCATGCGATCACTTTCGTTAAAATTATTATTGATGCGACTCATGGCGGGTTAATATATTTTTTTATTTCAGGTTTAAGTTACTTGCAGAATTATTTATATAAAAATAAAAACATATACCTAAATAATTATTTTTATATGGGCTAAATATCTATAAGCACACTAGATGTTATTTGAGCAATATAGTGCAGTAATAATATAATATAACATTTTTCAACATTACCTAAATATTAAATAATGATTTTGGTCCCAATTTATGTGTGCAGTAGTCAGGGCCGGCGGGAAAGCGAGTCGTGACGATCCCTCATTCAGGAAGTAAAAGCCGGCAATTAGTCGGTATCACTCGGCAAATTACTGAAAAAGTTTATGACCTTTTTTTTGCTCATTAACTTTTTCGGGAAAATGAGTTGACAACATTACTCCGACGAACCCTTACAAATATTTTTTTTTAGCTCCGGAACTATGCGCAGTGGAAAATTACAAAACAGTATAGACCAACATTGCGTATTTCCAAAATTTGTATTTGAACAATTTCTATAATTATAAACTAATTATAATATGTAAAAAAACATTTTAAAAATAGTTATTTAAGCTCTACATTTACCCGAAACGTCGCAATTAATATTTCATAAATGTACTTTCATTATGTCGATCAGCTGTAAATTGATGGAGACATTTGTAAGCACCACTCTCAAGTAAATTTACTTTTTCAAATAACCAACCAACATTGGTTTTATATTTTATAAGTATCAAAAGTTGAGTTTTGTGTAAAATACACATTGATATAGGTACAATAATTTATCTGTCGAAATATAATTTTCACAATATAGTTCATGATATTTTTAACTAAAATTGTATGTTAACTGTACAATTTATGGACTTAATTAGTTTAGTTGCGTGGACCTTGAAAACATCTAACCTAACCTTATTCATTATTGTGTTAAAATTACACAATTAATAGAATAATTATTTAAGATATTTTACAATACCGACCTATATTGTTTTTTATTATCTATTTAACTTTGTTAAATTAATCTAATATTTAATAAATATTAAATTATGATTGGCTTTTTTAGTTTATCCAGATATTTTTGTTATTTTGCAATATGGCGTAATCATAATATCATTTTTTTAATGGCTATGGTTATAATGACGAGAACTTTACATTGGAACTATGATATTTTTAATTGTTTATTGTAATAAATGAGAAAGTATAAAATACTTATTATGTATTTATTTAAAATATTATTTTATTAATCCATATTAAAATTATTTTAATGAAATAAATGTATGTAATGAAATAGGTCGGTGCTTAATTAAAATAATAGAATATTTTTTTCAACGTATCCAGAACGGACGCAGTTTTTTTAAGATGCTCGATAAGAGTTAAAAATGTTATCTATTTCCTTAACTCTAGATTAGAGAATCTGTTAAGAATTTAATATTTCTAATACTTAAGGGTACCTATACCCATATTTACTTTCTCTATCTAACCGACTGACAAGGTAACTTTCGATATTCTCATTACAATTACTTCATAAATTCTAATATTACAGTAAATTCACATATTACCAAATTTATAGGCGAGATCATTATCTATTCTGTAACGTCGTCATGTTTCCAAACTTTTGCAAAGAGATGCAACTATTTTACATCCTAATAATTGAAAAAGATATATTTCTGTTTAAAAATTAAATTTCAGAAAAAGGATAACGTTAAAGTATAGATAATGATCTCGTCCATAAATATGGTAATAAATATTTTTAAATCACCGCTGCGATTTCAATAACAGTTAGATCCGACTCAAACCGGCATCGAAGTGTGTTAGACTTTTCGGTATACGATATATTAAAAGTCACTGTTTTGAGTATTTCCCAAAGGAAAATGTACATCCACGGTTAAAGGCGTTAAGGCAAAACCCGAGGTAGCTCAAACCACGGGGAGCAAGGTCCACTTCCCCGTGAGTTATGAGCAATCCGAAATTTGGTTTTGGACTAGCCCAAAAAATTACTTTTAGTATGATATAGAACCGGAGTGTACAACGCATACTTAGTTACCAGTTTGAGCCCGTTCTAACTGTTATTGAATGCTCAGCGGTCATCTAAAAATTTGTCCCTCCATCACCGTGCTTTTTATCGTAAATCTTCCACCAACATTTATGTACTCACAATTTCCGACTAGGTTTATATCACTGCGGCGTGGCTCAATTTGTTTAGGCTTAATATGAAAATGGTCAAGCAAGTGGTGTCCACAGGTCAAACCTAGCCACCGGAAATAAAATTTGTTGCAAAATTTACAGAAAAAACCGCATTCCAAAAAAGTATAATAGAATGGTATTTTCATGGTTTATGTGTGTGATGTACCAGGTCCCAAACGAATAGATTTTTTTTTGAACAGACTAATTTCACAATATTATATTATGATTAATAATAAATAATAATAATAATAATAATAATAATAAAAATAATAAAAATAATATTATTTAAGTGTCATTATTAATGTAATGAAATCTTCTTGGTTAAATAATATTACTCGCATGTTATTTTAAAATTTTCGCCACCTTTCAGATTTGATAAATAATAATTTTTGAAATAATATTTGTCAATGGTATTATAAAATAGGTATTATAATTTATAATAATATTATTTTTACACGTTTTTGCTATCTGGGTCGTAGAAAAATGCACCAATAATATTATAATTAAGAGATACCTTTTAGATACTAGATATACGTTTACTATATTATTATTCTACGTATATTCAGTTAATTTTTTCAATTCATTTTTAAGGGTACCTAATTGATTTTAATCGTTGTATTATTTGTGTATCACGTAGGTTTATAAATTATTTATTTTTATATTCTTGTTTTAATAGATTTGGTTCTCCGGGTGACGACGAAGAAAAATGGACCCTATGTAGAGTCGCCGGATCAATAATTTTTTTAACCTGCAGTCTTGCATTAATTTATTATATGAGATATAAGGAAATTACACGGAAAGATTTTATTAATAAGTATGTATTTTTATGGGATTTTTTAAATTTAACTACAGTTTTGGCATATTATATATATATTTTTGTTTTTATTTTTTTTAACGAAGGTAATATATATGAATAATTAAAACTCAAATCTACAAAATTTACTTTTATTGTAAGAAAATACATATTTCCGTAACAAAGTCACAATCTTCAGTGAAAAATACAGACTGTGTTTTTAATCTGTGTTTTGCACAATTTTGCTTACAATAAAAAGTAAATTTTTGTGGATTCATGTTTTATTTTATTTATATAAATTGTCCAGAAGTACCTACTCAAATTATAAATAAGGTAGTACTTTAATGGTACTATAATATTAATGTATTAACAATTATTTATTCATAAACACATAAGATATACAGTATTTTTTAAAAGAAGAGTACAATAAAGTTTTACTACCCATATTTAATATCATTTGTTAGGTGGAAAGGTTAGGTTAGTTAAGGTTAAGTTATTACAAACTTTTATATAAAAACTGTAAATAAAATATACTTAGTAATAATAATATCAATACTTTTATTGAAAAATATATTGTTAGTTTAGATTCTGACCTAGGAAGGTAGTGGTTTTACAATGATGTATGATCGTTGGTTTTTTATTTTTTTCGGAAATAAATTTTCCACAAAAATAATTGTACGACTTTTACCGTAAATGCATAAGAAAATATTGTCAAAAATCTAAAACTGGTGAATTCACGATTTCGTAAAATTATTTTATATGGTTAGATTTTCTTCGTAATTCTGAAAACTTTGATTATAGTCTTGAAATTTAGTATTTTATTAATTTGATAAAGTATTCAAAGATTTTTTTTCAATTTTAGATTATTTAAATTTAAAATGTTGAAATGTTTAAATCCTAATATAGGTAATTTTAGGTGTTCAACATCTCAAAATTGAGTTCTAAGTTAGATCTAAGTCATTCTAATTACACTCCACATAGTGGCATCATTTCAGATTTTACTAGGCGGGGGCAAAATTTTGACCGGCCCCTTTACAAATAATAAATATTTAAAAACGTAAATAAGCAAAAAAAAAAAAAAGTCTTCGCATTCTTCGCGATGTAGGTAAACCCTTGCCGGTCCCTCTTAAAATTTCCGATAGACTTTAAAAATCAATCGGGCCCGCAAAAATTAGTCGGCCCCACATAAATCTTAGGGTGGGGAAAATGCCCCATCCTGCACCCCCCCCCCCCCAAATGACGCCTTTGACCCCACAATCTCAAAAATCGTTCCACATGTTTTTTTTTATAGCCATTTATTATTTTGGTGTAAAATTATCTTGTAATACCCAAAAAAATGGATCCAAAAACATGAGATTTTTACAGAGTATTGATTTATTTTATATGTAAATTATTAAATTTTTTTTAATAGTAACATTTATATATAATCATATTATGGATTAAATTGCTTTAAAATCTAATATATCCACCATTCAGTAATCTATCTGAAGGATTCTTACCTATACTCCATATACTGACTTTTTTTTTCCACTTAATAATAATTGTAAATAATTTCAACTTTTCCATTTATTTATTTCAGCTATTTAAATCGTAATGTCGTTGAGAAATTAGAAGTCATAAACAAGAAATGGGTTAGAGTTATTCTACAACCTGGATCTGCTATTGACGAAAGTGTATAAGGCAACATCAATAAAAAAAAAAATAAAAATAAATGCATGTTATTCATTTAATTAAATGCATTTTTTTCCCAGGCAACTTTATGGTATAACATTGGTAGCGTAGACTCTTTCGAAAGAACTATAGAAAATGCACAAATCGATTTACATTTGGAGCCAGCTAATTTTATACCAATAATATATAAAATCGAACTGGAAGCGAGCAGTGTTTTTGAGTACCTTCCGACTTTATTATTTATCGGATTTTTATTGTTTTTGGTTGGAAGTCCAGCTGAAATGATTAGTGGTGGATGGCTAGGAAGTGTCATAGATTCGACAGCCACACTTGTTGATCCAAAAGATATTGATGTCCGTTTCAAGTAAACTCGGTTCAATAATTTGATAATTTTTTTTAATTTGATATTTATAACGTTTAATTTGTACAATATATTATATCCTAATCGTTAATGGTTAATTAGAGATGTGGCCGGTTGCGAAGAAGCTAAAATAGAAATTATGGAGTTTGTAAACTTTTTGAAGAACCCACAACAATACTTAGATCTTGGAGCCAAAATTCCTAAAGGAGCAATGCTTACAGGCATAATCATTTTGTCATAAAATGATTTACTAATGGATAGCTATGTATAATATGTTATTTACTTTTTTTCTTTTTATCTAGGGCCCCCGGGCACTGGTAAGACATTACTTGCAAAAGCAACTGCCGGCGAAGCAGATGTACCTTTCTTATCAGTTTCTGGTTCGGAATTTCTGGAAATGTTCGTCGGAGTGGGTCAATCAAGGGTTAGGAATATGTTCTCCAATGCTCGTAAACACGCACCGTGTATATTATTTATCGATGAAATTGATACAGTGGGTAAAAAAAGAGGCGGGCAAAAATTAGGCGGCTATTGTGAACAAGAAAATACTTTGAATCAACTGCTCGTAGAATTGGATGGTATACACTGTTTTCTTTAAATTGTTTTTTTTTTAGAGTAATTGTTATCGAGTTGTACTCATATTTTTATGTATCTGTTAGGGTTTAATACAACTACTAATGTTGTGGTATTAGCTGCTACTAATAGAGTAGACGTTTTGGATCAAGCCTTGTTACGTCCTGGACGTTTCGATAGACAAATATATGTGTCAATACCAAACATTAAAGGTCGTACATCCATTTTTAACGTGCATTTAAAACCTTTAAAAACAAATCTAGACCTTTTAGAGATATCTAGAAAGTTAGCAGCTCATACACCTGGTTTTACAGGTACCTACTACAATAACTATAATAACTATATATTGTAAATTAAATTTTAAATCATACAATTCCAATATATTATATTATATAAGTACAATGTACATATATATATATATTTAATTTTAGGTGCAGACATTGCTAATGTATGTAACGAAGCAGCATTAATTGCAGCCAGGGACTTAGCTGATAGTATTACATTTAATCATTTTGAGCAAGCTATCGAAAGGGTAGTGGTTGGCATAAAAAAGAGTAGAGTACTGCAAGCAGATGAAAAGAAAATTATTGCTTATCATGAAGCTGGCCATGCTGTTTGTGGATGGTTCTTACAATTTGCAGATCCACTATTAAAAGTACATACTTTATTAAATATAATTGTATTTCGTTTAAGACTATGTTACACATTAAAAAAAAAATCATGTTTATTGTTTTTAATAAACAGAGAAAAATCAAATTTTACAAAAATTATTATAAGAAAACTTCTAGGTATATAAAGAATAATCATATTTTCATTATTCATTTTCTAGACACGTTTTTCTTATACTTGTGTTTTGACATTATAATAATAATAATTTTTTTCAAGAGGACGTGATACCCGTATTTGTTGTCTCCGTCTATAGCCAACTGTTAATATAGGTACGAAATTTACGTGCAGAATTTGTATTACAATATTGTCATTTTTAATATTAAATTAATATATTACTAAATTTATAAACGAGATTATGCCATAGCGCCATCTTTTTCCTGAAATTTTAATTTTGAAGAAAAATTTATCTAATTTGATTAATGGGTTTTAAAAGTAGTTATATCTCTTTGCGAAATAAAAAAAAATAAAAATAAAAATGACGCTAATGCACAGATAATGATCTCACCTATAAATTTTGTAATATTCAATTTACTCTAATATTAAAAATGACAAAGTTGTGATATAAATCGCTGAACGTAAATTTCGTATATTAACAGTTGGTTAGTCGGAGACAAATACGGGGTATCACGTCCTTTTCAAGAAGAACATTTAGCATTCAAATTCTATAAGACCAATCCACAGAAATTATTTATCTTTTTGTAAATGGAAATGCTATCATTTAAGTTTATTGACTATAACATTTATATTTTTGCATTGGTTTTACAATGATGTGTTTTTTTAAATCTTAATGGATTTTATTTATGTATACACTTTTTTGAACAGAAAGAGTAAAGTAAGAGTGTTCTGGTATCTGTGGATATTTTTGATAGGAAGTTAATTTTAGTTAGTACTTTATGAAGGTTATTTTTCGATGTTTTATGTAGTTTTCAAAATCGTAATGAAAATCTACAATTCATAAAGTAAATAACACGAAAAGCTGGGATAAGTTATAAAATAAAAAATAAACTTGTCATGGTAGCTAACTATATATAAGGTGATGTATAATTTAAAAAGCGCTAAAGTAAAGAACTACAGTACTTACACATATTGAAGTCGTATTTTTATTAATCATATAAATGCTCAGAATCGATTTATCATTTTTTTCAAATTCAATATATACTTTTAGTATCTTACTCAGTGAGTGAAGTACTTCCATCTTCTTCTGATCAGCTTTTTTGGTATTAAGTGATAACATTTTTCTGTTATTTGTATGTATAAAAATTGTTTGTGATACATCTGTCTCATATGTTATTATAAAATTTTTTTTTTTTATGCGCTTTTAAGGTTTCAATTTTACCAAGAGGAAATGGATTGGGTTATACTCAGTACATACTTAAAGAACAATATTTGTATTCCAAACGTCAATTATTTGATCAAATGTGTATGGCTCTCGGCGGACGAGCATCAGAACAGTTATTTTTTAATGAAATCACGACTGGTTCACAAGACGATTTGAAAAAAGTCACTGAAAGTGCATATGCACAGGTAGGTACATACTCAAATTATAATTGTAAATAGTAGATCAAATCAAACTAAATAGGTAGGTATTCAAAATAACTTTATATCCTAATTAAAAGTAAATAAAATATGCAAATCTGTATGATATTAATGATAATAATATGATCTTATATTATTAGGTTGTTCATTTTGGAATGAACGAGAAAGTGGGTAACGTTAGTTTTGATTTGCCACAACCAGGAGAAATAGCTTTCATGAAACCTTATTCCGAAACTACAGCCCATTTGATTGATTCGGAAGTGAATTTATTGATTTCTCAAGCTTATCATAATACAATGGAATTAATTAAAAAGCACAAGAGTGACATTGAAAAGGTAATGTAATGTTTATTAGAAAAAATGAAAATGATATGATGATTACAAAACCAATTGTTTTGATTTAAACAATGTAGGTACAGTTATTAGTATAATTACCTACTAATAATTCGCCCAAAATATCATAAAATTGTAAATTCGTTGTCTTATGCTAATATTATATTTTTAAACTAAAATATCTATTATTTTTAAAACCATTAAGTGTTTTAGTAAACACTACAGGGTCTATAAATATTTAAAAATTATTTTCTATCCAACAGGTTGCCGAAAGGCTATTAAAGCAAGAAATACTTGGCAGAGAAGATATGATTGAAATTTTGGGTGCCAGACCATTCAAAGAAAAATCGACGTATGAAGAGTTTGTTGAAGGAACCGGTTCTATTGATGAAGACACAACATTACCAATAGGCCTTAAAGATTGGAACAAAAGCAGTGATTCTAAAAAAAACTAATGAAGAAGTAATGAACTGTAATTTAAGTTAATATATTACAAAAAATATGTTGATTTCTTAGAGTGGGTTTTATTTCTCAAGTTTTTTGTCAACAACACTAACATTTTAAATATATATTTATAAATTTCCTAAATATTATTCAAGGTATTATCCATTTAGTAATTAAATGTTGGAAATGGAAATATTTCGTATAAAATTCAATATATTCAATTGGGAAATGTAAAACAATGATTTCATTAAAATCTTCAATACCTACTTAAGATTCTGAAAGGAACAAGGAATTTGATTTTGAATTATGTGTTTTTCTATAGGAAATATACTAGTTTGAACTAGTATATTTTGTAAATTACTGCAGTGTTATAAGGAGATAATTGAAAATTAGACATAAATGTTAGGTATATTTAATATCAAAAATAAAAAATTCTCAACATTTTTCGATAAAATTACGAAAAACTAGAAAAATATTTAGATAATTAAAAAAAATTATTTTCAACAATATCTTGACTTTTTTATTCTTGACTTTTTATTTTTAATAATCGGGTAAAATTTCAACCATAACAAATACCAAGTCTGCGAGAATAAATTATATGCGCTCAATACTCATAGGATATTATTTTGTAGTATTTTAATATTTTTACATAATTTATTATTGACTAGTGTTCGCAGTAGCAGACTGGGACAAAAAAAAAAACCCGGTATGTGAAATAATTTAAAATAATTTATTAACTTTTATAATATACTAATATTTCTCATTAAAATGAAATGTTTTAAAAAATAAATAATTAAGAATAACAATATTAGATTCTGAGTGGTTTTACAATAATTAATACTTTTTGTGATTTTCAAGTTTTAATACATACGGTCTTGGTTTTAGGACCAGCAATTTAATACAAGGCCAAATATGAGGTTAAACGTACATTGCTCTATACCTTTATTTAAAAAAAAATCATTGAAAATCGATAGTTAAAGTTTTCAAAATTTCTAGTCTATAAATATAACTTATAATAATTATTAATTTTGGCACAGTCTGTGGGGAAGACAATTGGCAGATGTTATTCGCTCAAATTTTTTAGTGTTATGAGGTAGGTAAAATTTAGTTATTATAAATGTCAAACCTAATTTTTTAAATAAAAATATTTAAGATAACTACATTATTTATTTATAATAGGTACCTTAGCTTAAAAATAAGAAATAAACAAGATAATTAATATCAGAAAAACGCATTTATTTTGTGGTGTCAATACATTAATTAAGTATTTACATTATTATAAGTACTATTTGAGCTATGGCATTTTGGAGTTTGAGCTGGATGCATTGGATACATAAATTAACAGTTCTGAAAAAAAAAAAAAAATTAAAGGTTAAGTATATATTTTATAGTCATACTATAAATAATTTTAATCAATAATTTGTATTTGATACACAAATTCAGTTTAAAAAATTTTTAAATTGGTAAATATATTACATAACCCGTCCAGTTCATCTGCGACCTTGGCGACCGTTACATTTTTAAATTTGTAGGGGTTATTAAAATTGCGGAAGCACAGATATGTTATCTACATAGTTTTTTTGAGGCTATACTTGTGGAAAAATACTAAGTACCCAATAATATCTATGATACCTAATATAAAAGCCACACATTGTAGGTATCACAAATCGTTCAATTAATATTTTTGAATCCTTGATCAGGTCAAACGTGTGACGTCACCAAGGGCCCAGATAAACTGGACGGGTTTTAATAAATTAGTGTATATAAAAATATTGGTTATTAAAAAAATAAGTGCATTAAATTAGATATTCAGATTGTTATTAATCGTTATAGTCAATATAGCCTTTTGAACTTAATTATAAGTATCTACATACAACAAAATATTTTTTTATTTCATAACTGAAACGCTAAATTTACTATAATAATTTGAATGTAGTTATAGGTATGTAATTATATCACAAATGAATATGTATTATAATTTACATAATAAAAAAAAATATATAAATATTATACAAATCTAATAATATTACATTTTTAAAATTATTTTCGATTATCTATCTACTATGATTTTAGAAATTATAGTATTCTGATTAAGAACGTATTAAATTATTTATGATAGAAATAAATCAAAAAAATTATAATTATTTTAAGAACATAAGAATTTAAAATTCAAATGTATTTGATTATATATCAACAAATTATATAACTCACCATTAATTGGCTGGTGGCTGGTGTGGCCTTGGCGATGGTCTTGGTGATCTTGGAGGATTGGACTTGTCCGACGACAACGATGTTCATGGATACTTTTTCGGCGCCCATTTTTGGTTTTGGTTTGGGTTTTTGGATTACTGAGAAAACTGCAAAAAGAAAATAAACTGATTACATTTTGAATAAGTTGAACGAAAAAGATGTTTTTATGTTGGCACTTACGACTTACCAACGAATGTATTTGCACAAAAAGATGTGTTATGCTAGAATCGATTTCCGAACGCCTTTTTATATATTCGTGAAATCAGGGCGGATCGATAAAAAAGTGAAACGATATGGCGTGATATGGCAAAGTCATTATTTTTAATATATTATAAGTACAAATATATTGTATGGTGATTATTGTAGTAGGTAAGTATTACGTGTACCGTTTAATTACGAGAAAAGAGATAAAAAAACAATTTTAAAATCTTTTCTGGATAGAGAACATAAAACATATATATATATTATTTCATAATAGGTATATTGCTGAATCATAAATAATATAAATTAATTAATGTAATAAATATTCGTTTATTAATTCAGAGCTTCAAACCGATTTGAACAGGTTTTTGAATTTATTGGTTATATAGGAAAATTCACGTAACCAAAAAAGGATAAACGAAACCGTAGTAACGAAAACAAAATAATTGATAAACCAGAATTTTTCTATCATTCTGATAAAAATAATAATTGAAATTTATAGTTTTACTTAAAAAATATTATTAGATATTATTATTCGTTTCTTCTTTCTAATTTTCGTAAGAAAAAAAATATAAATATAATAATAAGTATCTAAGTAAAAATCAGTAAATTAGTTTCTACTTACTTAGTATTTAAAAATGTATTACACTGTGTTAAATAATTTTTAAGATTCTAAATATAATTTTCTAATGTAAAATGAAAATAATATTTTTTTAAACTGAGTTTAGTTTGTTTTTTTCCTCCTAACATTAAAGTTTAAATGAGTTAAAAATTTTTTTTGTTAATTATTAACTTTAAATTGAATGCTTTTTATTGTGGGTTAAGTAATTTAATTTAACTAATTTAAGTTAAATTTTATACTAATAACATTAATATAAATATTTTCCTAATATTGATATAAATGTTAAATGTCATGAAATTGTATAGCTATGAAATAAATTAAAAAATGTTATTAACCTGCAGGTTAATTAATTAATATTTCTCTGATATACAAAAATTTAAAATTACGGGTTTCACCAAATTTTCACATTCAATTTTTTGCTGACCAGTGACCATAAATACATTGGTGGAAATCGGGTGAGGGCTTCAGGGGGATTAGCACCCCTAAAAGTTTGACAAGCTCCCTTAAAAATAGTTTGAATAATTATTATATTTAAATGTATTTATATGGATAATTTTGCTAAGACATATAAGAATATTTCGTTTAGTAAAAAAAAAAATGTCAAAAAAAAATGTTTTATAAAAAATTCTTTATCCATTATCGATGTGACAAACTGCACAGATTTAGGGGACTTAAATTCAGGACCTATCCAGTCTGTATTAAAGGTAGGTAACTATAATAAAAATAAATATAAGTAATAATAAGACTAAATGATTTATCAATAAAACTGCAGTGTTTTCAATATTATGTGAGAAAATAAAAAAAAAACCTCCCTAGAAAAAATCTATTTAGGAGGTGAAAAATCTAATGAAAAATAGCCAGGTAGCTGAAATATATATTATATAAGTACTTAGAAAAACAGCTCAGTATTATTTTACTTTTTAAATTTTGATCATTTTTAAATATTAAAGATTTTTATAATTTAAAATTTTAATTATAAAAACGGGAAAACAATATATAAAAAAAAAAAAAAAAAAAAAAAAACGAATATCGTAATTATTTTCTGCCAACATTTTCATAAATCGGTTTGAAAATTCCAAGGATGGGCGAAGTTAATAAAAAAATTAACTATATAAAATTAATTGTATAACTTAATTTAGTTAATTCAAAACTTAACTTTTTTTTTTATCTCTCATTGGAAAATTTTTAATTTTGTATATACAAATTAGCTTTTTATTTTAAATTTAGTTTAGACAAAAATTGACAGGTAAATAGACAGAAATGCTTTATTGAACAATAGATTATTAAATATAGTATTCAAATAATAATTTTTTTTTTTTGATTTTACAATAAATATTATTTATTATGAATATTCAAAATCCAAGAAAATATTATTTTGAAGTTAATCATTTATAAATTAATATAGTCATTTATAAATACACCATAATAATATACCACTATAACAATATAATATATATAATATGACGTATATCTAGTATATATATAATATATATATTATATTATATTATTAGGTCCTACTTATATAAAGGAACATAATATTTCAGGTACCTATTATAAAACATTTAAAAAAATTTATTAACTTGATTTAACTTTATATACAAAATATTAACTAAATAATAACTTATTCACATGTGTATCATAGCCACATAATCTGATAAGTTTACAGTTTAAAAAATTAACTATTTAAGTTAATAATAATTCAAGACTAACTTAACTTTAATTTAACTAATTTATACCCATCCTTGAAAAATCGTAAGGAAATAAAAGGTCATTCGTAAATTTGGGATAAAAGGGGACCTCTTTTTCTAAGTTTATCGGGACAATAAGGTACGAAATTATGGAAAACTGGACAATTCTGAACAAACGGGACGTATGGTCACCCTATGTTATTATGTTATGATTTAATTTATTAGTTATTTTCATTACAAGTCTGTTGTCGATAGTGATTTTTACGATATGTAATGTTAGATTATAGATTATACATCAATATTGAAGTTAGGAAACGTTAATATCGATCGTAGTGAGAGTATTTTTTTTTAGCTGGTAATTATGTATATAGTCTTAGCCTTCCCAATAATTCAACCCAATTTCCGCCGAAAATATAGTAAATGTAATCAATATGTTCAGACTACGTTAGTGTTTAAAGGCTACATAAAATACTGTACACTGAAATTATAATGATAAAGTATAATTTATAATTATAACAATTATTATATTGATTTAACATGAAATTCTGCTACGTATTGTTATACCTACATAATATTATTTACATTATTCGTTATGTACCTATAATATTTATAAATAAAAAAAAAAAAAAAAAACAAGCAATTATGGTAACACATAATTTAAACAATTTTCATTATATTTAAATATAACAATCGCGTAAATAATGGTAATTTGTAATTCTTTATATACAAGTAAGTCAAATAGTTTTAAAAAATAAATAATTTTACCTATAGTATTATGTAAATTAAACAATTTTAACTTTTCTTATTTATTAAACGAATGGTTACCAATATGTACGAAATTACTATGAAGAGCTTACACAAATCCTTCAGGTAATACTTATAAGAAGACGCCACACGACCGCTGTTTAAGGAGTTTTTAAGTAATCTTAAGGACATTTTTAGAAAAATAAAAATCTCATGATTGAAAAATATTTAAATAAATTTTAGAAGCAATTTAATAATAGTTCTATACCAGTAACATATTTTTATGGTGATGTATTAATAAACAGTTATTAAAAATTAGAGCAAAACGTGTTTCGGAATATGTACGTTTCTGAGAAACTGAGTGATTTTTTAGCATTTGATGACCTCAATAAAAATTTGAACATCTTAAAATAGTCTATATTAAGACGTGGGCAATTTTTGATAAAATTACTAGAAGTCGACTTATAAGACTTTGAATTTTCATGAATTTTCTACTTTTAAATGTCTTATAACTCGACTAACAATCATTTTATTGAAAATCGCCCATACAAAAATTTAGGTTATTTTATTTTTTTATAGGAGTTATTGTATGCTAAAATAATTCAGTTTTCTAAAATCGTGCATCTCCCGAAACATGTTTGATGCGCGGAAACACGTGAGATTACCGTCGGGGGAGTTTATAATCATCCGTACAATAATGTAGACACCTATTCGTATAATATAATTACGTTGTACATTGTAACATATTTTTATGCACAAACGAGAAAAATACTATTTAGCTTCATTTTATGAAATATAGTTATCTTTCTTAAATGTATATTTGTTATAAAAATGATTTGAAATTTAAATACATTGTACGTATTATAACAAGAATAATAAAATATCCTTAATTCATGTACTGATTAAATAATTATGTTTAGAGACTATAGATTCGAGAAAACGAGCCAACTGCCCGACGTGATTTTAAAGTCTAGACTCTAGATCACGTGTGTCTGACCGGACTTGTAAATCCAAAAAATATAAAAGAATGAATTTAAAAAAAAAACGCGTTTCTTTCTTTAAATTTTCAATCGTTAGAGAGAAAACGATTGAAAAGTATCACAATACAACATACAAGATGTAATTGTGTCTAAGATGTTGTTTATATAATATTTATAAAATGACTCTTGGGCATCGCGGCTTTATAGGAGTTTACGAATTACGTTTATGGGCCATTATATACGCAATTTCTTTTTTTTTCCGTATTGTATTTAATTAGAACATAAATTATAAATATGGTACTGCTAAAATTGTGAATTAATAGAAAACATTTGAATGCGTAATTATATTTTAAATTAAAAACGAAAATATTGATGAATGGCACCATATTAGAACGATTATAATAATAATCTACACGTACATATAGTACGAATAATAATTAGTAATCACGCCATAATACTGATAATTTTATCAGCGATCATACGAACATATAAATGATGTCCGTTTTCACTATTCCGGTATAACACGTTTGTCTGTGCAAATATATCATTTGGTGAGTACGAAAAAACGGGTTTCGTTCGATTTATTTGAAATTTAACCGACATTTTTAATATTTTTTAAAATTTTGTCTACTTTTTGCAGTCTTCACTTAACTCAAAAAACCAAACTAAACCAAAACTAAAAAATGGGCGCCGAAAAAGTATCCATGAACATTGTTGTTGTCGGACAAGTGGAAACTTCCAGAGCCATCAAGATCGTCGCCAAGGCAACCCCAGTCACCAGCCAATTGATGGTAAGTATTGTGGGCGAATTCATATATATTTTTATAAGTCGATCGAATTATGTTTTCAAAGGAATACGGTTAATACCTAATTTTTAATATATTTCTAAATATTTAAACCCGCAAAAGTGTAGTAAAATTATTAGAACTATTAGCTACATTTAGTCAAATATCACTAGAATATTACAAAAAATAATCGAATGATCTTTAATGCCAAAATAATGAACTAGCTAAAAAAAAGATATAAATTTCTTATTAACCAGTTAATGTAATCTATTATCATTGTATTGTTTCATACAACTTGGAATCAATAGGTTAATTTTAAACATAATTCTGAATCATACTTCGAGTACATTTATTTTTTACTTTATATTTATGACCAAACTCATGAATTTGATAATTTTATGATTTGAATACCTGTTTGTACCTGTGTATTATTATTGTATTCGTATTGATTAATTTAATTTACCTATTTTTGTTTCAGACATGTTAACTTATATGTAGTTAATATGCATTCGCAAACTCAAAAATGCCATAGCCCAAACAGTACAATGTATATATATATATGTATAATTATTAAATATTAATATGTTTTACATTATACCTATTATTGTATTGACACCACAAAATAAACCAGTCTTTTCCGTCATTTACGTGTTTTAATATTTACGTATCATTCAATCGTTTTTTGCAACTAATTGATGTATTTATTATCAGTATAAATTATAATATAATATGTCATAAATTGACTGTTATATTATGTGTGTTCATATGTAGTGCATTATAATAATATACGTGTTATCTACTTGATTACTCAAATGTCATAAATAACGACGTTTATACGATGCCGTCCAGGTACGCGTTCCAAGGCGCGGCTGGCCGCGGCGGCTTGCGGCTGCGGCTGAGTTGAGCCACCAGCCGCTGCGGCCTGTTTGTTTTCCCAGACACGGCTGGAGCCGCAACGCGTCGCGGCTCGGCCGTTACGAAATGGCAACTAAATGTAATAATATATGAGTTTTGTCGTTTGATAATACTATAATATTCACGAACATTTATCTCATATAATATCATACGAAAGATTATTGATAGATAATAATAATTTTAATGATTGTATGAGTTCCGGATATGTAGACAACGATATGAGTTTATATAACGTTAATAAGTAATTTTCGTTATTTTTATTTATTATATATTATAGTCTTTGGGTAGGTACCGATATATAATATTATTATATTATATTATACAATTATAATAATTGCGTTAATATACACTATATAGTCATGGAATCGTATAATATTGTATATAATAATAATCAAATTCTATTACATTTACTGGACGAAGAAGATGAGAAGATATCCATGTTTAAAAAAAGAAAATCGGTTTATGCTATTCACACAAATCGTGAACATGAGGGTTGTTTCGAAATGTTAATAAATAGGCATTTAAATAACGATAATGTAAAATTTCGTGAATTTTTTCGAGTAAATCGTAATCAATTTGACTTTTTACTATCCTTAATTGAGTTTGATTTAACTAAAGAACCCAGCAACCGGGTTAGGAATCCAACAACACTATAGCCGAGTTAGCACTAACTTTAACGTAACAACTTATTCATTTATTTAAAAACCGAGTTTAAATGATAAATAGTTATAATATAGTTAACACGTTTTGATTAGGTCTATGGCCACTGGCGAAACATTTCGTTCATTATCATTTGTTTTCCGCATAAGTAACAGCCAAATAATAAAGCAAACATTGTCTATTTTAAAAATCAAATTGATACCGCTTTATTTACCACATGTTAGTAGAATAAATTTCAAAGTGAAGGCGGCAGAATTTAGCTACAAATGGAATTATCCCAATTGTATTTTGGCAATTGACGGTAAACATATACGTATGCGCAGCCCAAACAATTCAGGATCTTTATTTTATAATTACAAGGAGTATTTGTCAATGGTAATGCTTACTACGGTTGATGCCAATTATAAATTTATAGTTGTCATGTGGAAAAGAGGGTGATGGTGGAATTTTTTTAAAATCACAAATGGGAAAACAAACACGAGTTCAATTAACTTTTCTTCGTCTTTTGATGAGAATTGTGCCATTTTGATTTTCACAATAGAATAATATAATAATTATTATAAATTATAATAATCTAAACTTTAAAGTTTATACTGTTTATAGCAAGCTGTTATCAGTTATCACATTACCAAAGATAAACAATATGCAGTCAAAGTTTCTCCAGCCGTGCGGCTACGGCCGCAACACTGCTCCAAAACTAGTACAGCCGCGAGCCGCAGCGGCCGCACGGCTACAACCTTGCCTTGGAACGCGTACCTTTAAAACGATTTAAAATTAAACCATTTTGAAATATTTCATAACAGGTTTAAAATATAAAATGTACAAAATGTGTATATGTGTACAACTGATTTCTTTCAAAACGTTTTAAGAATTATTCAAACGTATTTTTCTTTATAATATATAAAAATAATTTAGATTTTACATATTTTATTTTCTCTGATAATAGTATAGTAGGCAGGTACATTTTAACATTAATTAATTGAAGAGCTGCACAAAATATTTTGATTAAACCAGCAGTAATAGATAATAATAATGTACAATTATATACAATTATATACAATTATAGAATCCATTTTTAAATCGTTAAAAAAGTTTGAAATCTTTAAACCGGGTTTAGAAATGGTTCGCAACTGCAGTTTACACGATACTAAACCTTTTCGAATTAAGAACGGTTAAGTTTAAAAATATTTTGAGTTTATTTATTTCTTATAAAAAAAAGTATGAAATGTAATGTTGAATCCGGCTGCATAGTCTGTATACGATTTTCAACTTAATAATACGAGTAATTATTATTTATTTAATCCTTCTAATACAAAGAATTTGAGCGATAACAATTTAGTCAGTTGCAATTAAATTAGTATTGACAATCGTTAAAAATTATGTAAGGAGAAAAAACAATGACAGATATAACATGAAGAAAAATACAAAAAAACAAAACCACACATCCTATTTTATGTAAATATAATATATGGGGGTCCGCATTGGTATAATATTTGGTCATAAGACGAGTGTCAGTGGCTCATTTGATTAATATTTAGCGGTGCATGCGTAGGAATAAAGAAGGATCTAAAATGTCATTGCGGGACTTAGTTAATGACAAAAGGTAGGGGGCGAATCCACTCTACCACATAACAACCCGTTTTGTGAACTTTAAACTCAAAGTGACCTTACGATTGACCAACGAGTTTAACACAAGGCGATCAGAAATGTGTACATTGGGTAATAATGAATAGGTACTAAATATAAATTCGACAGCCCCTGAAATATCCCGATTTTCGTTTTTCTTTGATTGACTTTTTTTTCTCATTAACATTAAAATATGTTGAAATGTAGAAGTGGCTAATTTGATTAATACACTTGCTAATTTTGTACTACACGCAATTTTAGGGGCTGTGTTTTAAAATGCAAAAATGTCCGTTGAACTCTTTCTATTTAACAGGCACTAGTGGCGGTACATGGACTCCATAAATAGAGCCATACTCGAATTTTGGACGAACTAATGCGCAGTAAAGTGCTTTATAACAGCTAGTTCAAGATTAAAGACGGAAGCCGTCTTCATTACAAAATCAAGTATTTTAGAAGCATTGCAACGTATCATTTTGACATGAGGCCTAGGATTAAGCGAACTATTAAGTTTGAAGCTAAGATCTAAAATATAGTCATCCACATGCGGTGAAACCCACAAAAGGAGAACGGGACCAGATATGATAATATGTCATGACCCGACACTTATCAAGATTAAGCGTCAAAATCTATAGCCTTAAACTGAGTTATAAACTATCACAGAATCAATCCGCCCAAATAGTTTCACGTAAACAGGGAAATAAAGTAATTTACAGTTTAACAAAAAAAAAAAAAGGACTATAGTAATTTTAAAGTTCAGTGATCTAAGTAAATAAAATTGCATATATTATACTATTATATTAATCCACAGAGGCTCAATAATGATTAATAATATTTATAACTACTGTTAAAACTTTCAAATATATTTATCTATTTGATAAAAAAAAATATATATATATATATAACTAATTTCATAATAGAATATAAAAGCGTATCATAATAATAAAATATATTATATTACAAGGTAGAAATAATGAAGTTTGTATAAAGTTTAAAATAAATATTAAATATTAAAACTCAAATCAGAACGATAATTATAAACTATCTATACCTATGGGTTTCGATGTTGTGTGAAAATGTGAAATATTATGTAAACATTAAAAAGTTCAATTTATTCATGAAAAATAAATCAATTTCGGTGTTTTTGATCAATACAGACTGGTTTTTTTTTTTTGGAAGTTTTAGTTTTAAAGTGATAAAGTTATAAACCCTAATTTTCCATATTTCTATAAATAATATGACTGTTTGGTTATAAGTTTGTACAATACTACAATGTATATATCATGATAAATAATAATGTATATTTGCGGTCATAAATACATTAAGTTACGTTTATAAATTTGTAAATTCATATTATATTATACATTGTATTACCTAAAATAATACGGCAATTTTGATAAAATTATATAATATATACTCAATTATATTGCATATAATATTTCCAGTAAAAATTATTTAAAATGTCATTATTTCCTAATTTATTATTTTATTTCGTTAACATTTATATTATATAATAATGGTTGATTATATTATAATTACAACAGTTTTTTTTCCTACAAATGAATTTGAATTTTAATCAGTAAATGATACGTACTATAATTTATAAAAGTATACCAATTAAAAAAAAAACGTTGTGCTCCTAAAGACTTAATTTTATAAATGTATCCTTCAGAGATAAGTAATGTTGTCACAAGAGACTCTTAAAAAAAAAACGCGTTCCATAAAAATCATAAAAATCGATATTGTGTTATCGGGATTGAAAGAAATTTATTATGTTTAATGTATAATATACGTCTTCGTGATATCACTTATCAGATAATATTAGCGTGCAGTGATTGTTTATTTATTTATTTTTCATTATTTTTGGTATATATATATATATATATTTCTTTATCTATTAGTATAAATGAAATAAGTAATAACGATATGGGATAACCGTACTTGATATTTCTTGTCGTGTTATGTCTTGTTTTAAAAAAGTCTGACAGTAGGGGGTGGAAGTACTTCTTTCGTTGGGTAGGACACTGGTGGTAGATATACTTATTGAATTTGAAAACAACAAATAATTTTTTTCGATAAAAAATTTTTGATCGAAGCTTTGGTATATATAACATTTAAAAATATGACGTCATATATATAGTAGTGCAATAGTAAATATTGGGTGTACATTTTAAGTTTCTGGCATTTTAATTTTCCAATTTATAATAATTATCAGTATTTTTTTTTTTTTTTGGTAGTTATAAGTATTATATTATTACCTATATAGTCGGTAACTATGACTAGTTTATTTGTTATTTTCTTATTTATAACAACTTTACCTTATAAAAGGCAGTTTTTCATTGCACTTTTGAAAACTACTTAGGGAATCAAAAACTAACTCTATAATGTAATTACCAAATAGAATGAATTTTCTGTCAAAAAACACTATATTAGAAAACTTTTATTCTTCTCCCCGAAAAAGTGTAAGTATACATATACATAATTAAATAAAAATAAATAATAAAAAACATCTCATTGTAAATATGATATAATATAGATTTAAAAGATGTTACAGGTAATTATAGACGAAAATAATTGCACATGTTTCGATTAAATCGGGCCATATTCATTTTTAAAATTGGCTCTAAAATAAATATATTAGATTACATTTTCGAAAAAGAAGTTCAAGAATACAATAACAAAAAATTGAAAAATGAGTCAACTGTGCTGTAATTTTTCTTTTATACTCAATTAATTTCAATTTAAAACACTTAAAAATTAGTTAAATTAATGACCTATAATAATTGTACTTGTTTCGTTTTAGGATAATAATATAATATATTTGCATTATTATAATGATAAGAAACTGTAAAGTGCAAAATAACAAAATTCATTAAATAGTAGTTAGCCTAAGTTCGGACACAACGATTTTCTATTACAAATCTAAGAAAAATTATTAGATTTTTACGTAGGACTAACATTTTAGTTTCAATGACAAAATGCAAAAAACACATTTTTTTTAAAAATAGCATTGTTTCTTCTTTAAGGGCGTTAAATATGAAATTTTTCAGTAGTTTCAGTAGGGTAAAATAATACAAAATAATACTTAACTATATTTCTCATACTTGATACTTCCAATAATTTAATTTTGATTATGTTACAATATTTGAGTTTATTAATCTTTTATCCGTGATTTTGTGTTAATCGATTACTGTAAAATATTTTAAATAAAATCTTGTATTAATTTCTTAAATGTTAATATTTATTTTATATAGGTATCTATTCTTAAAAAAGTGATCGTAGAAAAATAGCCGAACAATTTGTATCTTTTTTCATAATTAAGGCACCTAGTATCAAAATCAGCTCAATTCAATTTCAGAAATTACTATGAGTAAGCTTGGATTGAGCTGGTTTTGATGTGAATCCAACATTTGACCATATTTTTCAATGGAATTCAGTTGATTTTGTTCACAACCTACTTGGGAGGTTATATATTGGATCTGGGGCTTAAAAAACCCCGCAAAATACTATACAAAATTGATGGATTGAGCTGGTTTTAATACTAGGCGCCTCAATTAAAATCGAATTAAGACAGAAGTTTTTTTTTTTTTTTTTTTATACTCAAAAAATATATATATACTTAAGTTAAAAAATATAGTAATATTATACTATACCTACCTATATAAGTAAATTCAATATTAATATAAAGGTATAAAATATAAATATAAGTTAGAACTATTGAAATATCCTAGAAGAATCTGATCATGTGCTTTAATCAATTTTATAGAACTACCTATAAGCTATATAAATACCTATGTACTACCTACATAAATTTATTTTATACATTTATTGAATTATTACAATAATATTATTTCGCTTTTGGGTCTAGATAGATGGAAAAAAAATGTATCTCTTCCAATCCCGTTGAATATAGCTTTTTAGGTATACCCAAGTTATAATGAATAAAATACAATTTTACACAATTCACACAATTAGAATAACGATGATTTTGAAAATAATTCAATTACAAGTTAGTTATTGTTTTCATGTTATTAAGTAAATAATCTAACGAATATATTAATGTAAAAATATTGTAAGTACATCATATGCGTAATTCATATGCACACCAAACACCTTTTTTTATAGCCCATTTTCGCCCGAAATATTTTTAATAAAAACGCGTTGAAACCGTGCAACGTTGCTGATCTGTATGCTGGAACACGGTGCAATACAATTGTGTACTTTTTACGATTGCGCACTTATATAATAACACTAACTACAACTAAGTGTGGGCACGTATTTCAAAAAGATGCCACAATCCCTATTTGAGACGTGAAAGATGAAAATTTTATTTACCATAGTCGAACTAATTATTGTACATTATGATGTATATGTACCTATACAAATGTATAGAAGGATACGGGGCAAGATGGGTACGTGAGGTAAAATGGGACAACTGATTTCCTCTATAGTCAGTAATAATGATGATAAATATCTATATTTTCGATAAGAAATCATTATCAAATAATTGTCAGAGAATTTTAATCACATTGAAAAATGTCCGTCCATCTGTGAATAAAAACGGATAATTTTCAATAATACGACTATATATAGATGGTTTATCTTTTTCTAATGAATAATATACCAATATCTTTATTCATATCCGTAGTTGCGTTTTTTTTCCTAATATTATTACAAATTGATAAAATATTGAATTGCGCAGCTTAAATTAAAAATAAGTATCAAAAAATATGAGGCATAATGGGACAATAAGCCTGGGGTAGTAAGACGGGAAAGTTCTATTAGGCATATACCTACACTACAATATTGTAGTATATAGGTATAGTACCTATATCAAATTCAACTATTTTTTATTTCATTTTTACGGTACAGCAAAAAAAAACGTCATCAGATGTAAAAGTATATATTATACAATATACATGCATACATAAAAAAACACATTATTTTAAAATCAATAAATACATTCTTTGCTATACGATAAGAGTTTAAAAAAAATCATGACGACAACGTTGCACACGAAATGGGCACATATGGGCGATAATTCGACAGGTATACCTGTGTCTTTATCTTTCGGGCGCCGCATGTGTGCACATCTTTCGGGGCGCGTTCGGGCTATTCTGTGGCGCATATGGGTTGTTCAGATATTTTCAATGTTAAAATCTGGGTTAAGGATAATTCGGTCAGTGTAAATTGACATCTATCGGTGCCCACGTGTGCTTAATGTTTTTGTATTTTATAAATCGTTTTCTTTCAAAAAAAAATTTGAAAAACTACCAATTACCCGCAACACCAGTGGCGTAATTTGGGAGAGTGTCCTCCATGCCTGGACACCTCCCTCCGACTTGACTTGAAAAAATTAGTTTTTCAAATTTATTGCTACTTATACTCTTAATAAAAATGTCTAGGTGACTAGGTATATTAAATTGTAAAAGTGTTTGTTTTTTATATTTTTATATATCTCTTATACACATATACATATATTATATAAAAATTAAAAATCAAGAATTTTTCTAAAAAATGTTTCATGTGTGACTTGACATAATTAGAAACATAATTAGGCACCTATATAAAACATTACATTTTACAATTTACCAAATGTTTATAACATTGGCTAAAAATATTTAATCGAAAATCACCCACGTTAAAATGTAAATAAAGTCTTGATCATTAACTTGTAAAAGATGCATATTTTACTGATACAACTGCTCAGTATCCAAGAAAAGAACTTCTTCTAAGATTCAATTTACACGCAAAAGAAAGTGGTATGGTACAGTAAACATTGTTATTGTGTTAAATCTGCTTTTTATTCAAATTTTTTTATTTAGAAAAATATAATTATTTTACTATTTTTAAACGAGTAATTAAATGACGAGTGGTCAAGTTATTTTGATAATTGAAAGTCGTTTTAATGGTTTATGGGTAGATTATTTTCGTTTGATTATCCATACAATTTATTTTATCTGAACATTTTTGCACTTAACAGTAATTATGTTTCCAAGATCAAGAGGTATAACAAATTTGGTCTACAACACAATTTTAGAAAAGAAACAAACTGTTCATTAGGTAATTTTAATGTTGTAAAATTAGGTAGCAAAAAAGTTCATTATTTTTTCATCATTTTTGTGATAAATTTTATTACCATACTATGAATATTCAATGTACCCAGTTATACCCAGTTATTTTAGAGTTTAATGAAATATGTTAACATAAATGGTCAAGTTCCTATATTGGCCGAGTCGTTCGAAAGAAGGTAATATATTCACCTTTGAATTAAATGCATTCTAACGCGTAAACGTTAGCCAAAATCTATCTAGAGCGGCGAGACGATTTCGAGTCACGAAAGCCCCCCCCGGAAAATTGCCCGAAATACGCCATCGCGCTCAACACAATAATGACCAATATCGTGCGGTACGTTCGTGACCATGCGAAAGTTTCGAATGAGGCAACGAGATAAGACATTATATGCTTAGGAATATATAGCGTATGATGCAACGTTGAATTGTAACTTGCCATGGAACGTTGAATGCAAACCTTGCAATGCAATGTTGAATTGAACCTTCAAAAATTGTTCAAACAAGATTTACTGAAAGGTTTAGCAACATTTGATCAAACCTAATTTAACGTTTATTAAATGTTTATTTAATTGTGTTAAACATTACGTTTAAAGGTTTATTAAATGTTTAAATGTTTACTGGGGTATAATGGCCGTATTGTGCGGGCGGGACGTATGTGATGCGTGCAAGATTTTTGAACTCTGTACGACATAATATTTCGATTTGTCAGTGATCGCCGCCAACGGTTGTCGTAACTGGAGAACGACTCAATGACCATACACAATATATTATATTCGGGCGCTGCACACACCTGAACCCCTATAATATAATGACGGTCGCCGAAGTATACTATACACGCATGTGTATAATATGTAAGTACGTGTTTGTATAATTATATATATATGTGTACGTGTGTGTGTGTGTGTATATCGGTGTGTGTGCGTGTGACACAATTCGTAAAGTGCAGAATTTCCGTTATTTTCGACACCGTGTAGACGTATACGCGCGGCCGGCGCACCCTGCAGCCGCAAGAGGGAGTCTCCCGACGTGTACCCGTTTTGGTCCCTAAATGCACCACCCTTATAGTTCAGAAAAAAAAAAAAAAAAAAATCTTTTGTAACTGGAACGGGGCCCCGGCCGCGGGGTAACGCGCGGACGAAGGGGGAAGGAAAAACACATATGCACACACTGGTTTGTGTCCGGGATGTGAACAAAAATGAGAATAGAGAGAAAAGAAAAAAAAAAAAAAAAAAAAAAATGTATATATATACATAATATACACAACCGGCTGCATTATTGCCTAATTCGTTATTTTATGCCGGTCTTATGCAAGACTTCCGACCGTGTATTTTTGGTCGGCGCGCACATATCCATATAATAATATATCCGGGAGGAGGAAACGTACGCACGCCAACGGGGTAAGTACCTATATATATATATATATATATTATATACGCACGCACACTAACCTATCCTTACACTATTTTTGGAGGTTATGGAAATAATAGTGTCCCGAAAAGTTTCTCGACGATCGATCGCTCGTACAGCAGGTACGTATCATTATTATTATTATTATCATCCGATGACCACCCGGGTAATCAAATACTCTTGACGAGTAGGTATTTCGAATGCGTGTTCCGCGATACTAGAAAAAAAAACAAAATAAAAAAAATAAATATATTATAATATACGTAATATATTTATATACGATTATTGTATTCCAATTTTATTACACTTATGTAAAAGACCGGATTTGGCGTTAAATTGATATTTTCTACATCAAATACTACATATACATACATTCAGTCATTGGGTTTTCATAGTAAATCATTAGATACTTTGCAGAACAATAACAATATCTAACGAAACTTTATACTTGTTGTAATGTTGAAAGGCATTTTTCTGCATATTATATAATACAATATGTTATTTAAACGCCAAAAATTTTAAAATATTTATATATTTAATTTAATTTCAAATTAGATTTCTTATTTGTATACCTTGAAATTTTATTATTTTTTATACTGTACTTAGGATATCATCGTTTTTTGGCTGTAAAAGTTTACATATTATTGTAACTAATTTTTTTTCTCATAAACATTAAAATCGCTGGTTTACCCGTTATGTTTGTTTTATATTATTTTCGTGTTTTTCTGTGCTTTTCAATACTCAATTTAAAGCCCAAACATTTTTTACTATATATTTTGTATTTTTCATGTATATATTTACATTTTATAAATGTATGTTTAATAATTATAAGTACATGGAAATCCGGTCTTAACGTATTACTTTATGATAATGGTATTCCCAAAAGTATCGGGAATACTTTACTAAAGGTAGGTATACCAAATATTTTTGGAATAATTTTTCTATTATATTTCTGTATCTATATATTGTAATAAATTTCAATAATGAAAATATTAAGTACACTTATTATATTATTATTTAATCGAACATAAATAGTAAACAATGTATATTTGAGTGCGGTTCTATAATTATTTCAAAATCCAAGCGAAGTCTGACCAGAAACATACTAAAAAAACTATATGTTTAATATATAATTTTAACTTAAAGAGTATTTGTTTTTTTTTTTTTTAAATAATAAAATACTTTTAACAAGTATTCAAAATAGTGTATGAAATAGATTATAGGTAATATACGTAATATATAGATAACTATATATTCATATAGTAATTAATGTTTCACGATAATTTCTGGTATAATTTTACCATAATTTTTTCGATATATTAAAAATATTTGAATATTTGGACGAGTTGGATTAGTGGTGAGCAACTCGAGAATTTCGACTATCAAAGGAGAAAGGGGATCGCATTATTGAAATTTATAAATTGGGGGAGGGGTCGAGGTTCATAAAAGGTTGCGCGCCACTGAGTTAGATACTATATTACATAATATCATTGATTTTATTTATATTATAAAATCAATGATAATATATAGGTGTATATGTCTTTGACCGATTTTATTTATCTGAAAATAGATGGTAATATTGCGCCACAAATTTTCCCACGTGATAATATATTTTAGTATATTATATGAGTCAATAATGATTCAACGATTGTATCTATTATATTAATGACGTTTTTGATATTTATATATGAATATCTCATGTATAAAAAGTTAAATTCTTCGTTTACATCTAATCTTCCTATACAGTATATAGGTACTAATAGTAAACGTAGTGCAGTTTATTTCCTGTTTTTTTTTCATTTATTACATTTTTCAATGAACATAAAAATCACGAAAAATTGACTATAATCTCAATTATTTTGACGCAATTTATTATGGTCCCAATTATTTCAGCGCAATTTACAATCACTCAATATTACGCGTACACAAATTATATTTTTTGCCATATATCCTCTATTGTCGTTTATAATACGTATATAATTTATATCATATATGCTGTTTTGTATTTGATTAAAAAAGTAATATATTATATTAGTGTAATGCTTATTCTTTTTTGTAGGTATATAAAGAAATACATAAATAAACTAAAATTAATTAATTTATTCGTATTACTTTTAAAAAAAACCACGTAAATATGGTTAAGAAAATATAAAATACGTTCAAGAGTAAATACCGACGACTTAGATATCGATGTACGTAAATAGAGTACGGTTGATGTGATGTTTTACATTCGTTTGATTCGAAAAAATAGCCGAATATTAGATATGCGTTATATTTTTCAGAAATTGAATTACTTTTGGATATTTTTGCTATGAAATTTTATAATCGAAAATACAATAAGTACTGTCTAGTATACATACGTACATATTATAATGTGCTAAAGGCGTATACATATCACACAATAAATGTTACAGGTAGATTATATTATTCAATATTATGATATTTTTTGTAATATAATTTTAGTGTCTTTAATGTGGTATCTCGTGTACGTAGTGATCGTGAAGTCGTGATAATATATCAAGTACGACAAATTTAATACGATTCGTTTGAATAAATGCAATCGGATGGGGGGAAAAAAAAAAAAAACGTTACACTATGACGATAATATTGCACTATACCGTATTCTGCAATAATAATATAAACAGTATAAAATTATGAATTGACTGTTTGAATATTTTAAGGGAACCTGCAGAGAGAGAGAGATTTCACACGAAAGCTGCTTCGTTCGCTATTCTCGCGTGTAGCCGAATCTCCGTTGCACACATTCCTCGGGTGTATATATATATTCGAAAACAATGAGGGAACGAGCAAGGTTTTCCGTCCCCTAAATAACTCGACCCTAAATTAAAAGAAAAAAAAAAAAATGTAAAAACTCCCCCCCTCCTGGTACCGAAACAGGTAAAACCAGGAGAATTCAATTGGTACCGGCAGGGGGGGGGGGTGCATTTTGCTACCATCGAAAAACTTGTTTGGTAGTTGGGGTGCTTTTCAATAGTGCACATGTCTCTCTAACCGTCCACAACGCCAGCCACACATACATAATATTATACTATAATGTATAATATGTATGTGATATATCCACAGAGTATGGCCGGCGCGAGTGATTCAAAAAGCAATTGTGTTGCGTGTACGAAGAAGACAAGGTGGTAGAAAAAAAAAAAAAAAAAAAAAAAAGGTGGAAAAATATTGAATACAAATATCAGTGTGCCGAGGTGGAATATATAGCGTTTACCGTTGTATAATATATAATATGTTTGTAGACTTGACTGTTCTACTTTCGTTATTGTTGCCCCGTTAATATTTTATGACCAGTAGGTACAGTACAGAATAATATATTGGTTTTGTTAAATTATTCAAATTTCGAGCACACCCCGTGCTTACAATACGTCGAAATCAATGTATATTTTTTTAAGGTCGTAGTGTAGTTTTATTCAATCCATATTTCTGATAAAATCTAATATAGCCCGTATCCAATGATTTGGCCGGGTCACACAATAATAATATACCTACTACTGTACAATAATTACTGGGCATAATAACGACTAACGACGATCGAACAAGGTTATTTTATTTTTTATACACGAACGATTTCGTTGTCAAAACTATTATTTCAGCGAGCGAGAGAGAGAGAGAGTAATTAAGCTGATAGTCGATTAATTTAATTATAAGTTCGAACGAAACTGCTAAAATCAAAAAACTTTTCTTCGCACGATCTAATAATCTAATAAACTCTTCGAATTCATAAAGGATAAGTATTAGCGAAGCTCCGCGTAAAGTTTCGCCTGATCGTCTAATTTTGTTCCTTTACTCTTATTTTTATTTTACGTGCCAGAGTCATTATTTTTCATAATGGTTTTAAATGTACACAAAATTCGATACACGATCATGTTGTTTTTTTTTTTTTACAATTATTTAGTAACCTTTATAACACCACTAAATCACACTCAATCGGCTTACTATAATTGTATGGAAAACTCCAGTCAATAACGTCGTATATATATATATATATATATATATATATGTTATACCAATAACTATCTATAATAGTATAAAAAATCTTATTGAATTTTCAATTATTATTATTTATTTGTTAGTATAATATGTAATAGATACATCAAACGGTATAAGATTGACTACAATTTTATATTGTACAGACTAAAGTAAATTATTAAACGTATTTTATGTGAATATATATAGCTGATGACAGCAAATTATTATATACATACGAGACGTATTGATATTGTAAGTTTTGTACGGCGACAAATAAAATATAATATACCCACTCGTTATTCCGTGTCGCCCGACATAGGAGAAACACTACCGTTCGAAATATAACACGTGCAATGTGTTGTGCACTGTCATAATTAAAAAATGAAAAAACTTATGCAATTAATATGCTATACCCACGGTTATATGCCGTACAGATTTTCAGATTATCGAATTAATTATAATTTCAGATTTCAGGATATTTTTGGTTTTACGATAACGTTTATTTTTTGTTCTGAAAACAATATGTTTATAGGGTAGAAGGAGTACAGTAAGGGTTTCGGGGTGAAGAACATTGTTGATGGGACATTCATTGTAGACATGGTTACATTCAACAATTCAATTTTTTACTTATCCGGTACCTACGGTTATGTTGAGCGTAAAGGAAAACCACTGGTTGTAACGAAAAATCGTTATAAAACGATAAACAACAATTAAAGTTGTCGCGGTCGCCGATTTATCATTCATTTGTTATAATATTGACCTCCGTCCAGAACCGTTTTCATCAAAATGAATAATTTATAATTGTTGTTTTTAAATTAAACACTATTCCGCTATCCTATCCGACGAGTAAATAATATTTCCACACTCTGATGACCGGCTTTTTTGACATTGTGTATACCTATACATATTATACATATTATAATATATATATATTGATTTTGTACCCCATAATATTTTGTAATTTAGTGTGAAGTATGTACTGTACATTCAAGATTGTATCTGAGAGGAGGTATATGGGTTCCGTAACTATCTCGACATTATTTCAACATAACTATATTTTAATACTTAATTTAAAAAAAAATAATAATAACGTATTAATTCAATATGGACTTAAAATATGAACCCCCCCCCCTGAAAAAGATACCACCTTGTGTACAGTGTACATATTATTACAATATTATAATATAGGCGTACCTACTGAATATATTATGCAATGTACATTTTTTTTTTCATTATTATTATTTTTTTAATAAAAGCAATACAATACAAATTAATAAAAAAATATTTATTTATTAATTATAGTTAATACTATTTAAAAATGTTTGAAAGTGTCAATACTATTATATTGTATAATTTTAGTTATATATTATAAAAACGTATAGGTAATATAATGTAATGTTGTACACGTTTGTGTTGTTTCTCTCTATTTATCCACAGATTATTTACTATTTTCCATCCGTTTTCAACACGACGCACAATAATGCATATTGCGTAACACACCAGTAGGTCGGTAAATTTATGTACATTTTACCGATGTTTTTTTACCCGTTAAATTTTTTTTTGCCGTACTAAAATTGAGTGACCCCATATTTTAAATGTTTTTACTAGTATAATTATTTTCATTTAACCTTATAAAGTGTAAAATTTAATGAATAATAATAAAATTAATAAAATGTTCTTTTCCTATGAAAAACTTTAGAAGTAGGTAGACAGTAAAAATGAAAATAAATTATTTTTGTTTTTATGCATATCATAATGACCAAATAATTGTAAAAAACAATGGTTATTTAGCGAGATTATAAAATAACATATACAATTTATTTACAGAATTCACTTAAAAAATATAGGCACCTATATATATATATATACATATATACATTTTTTTCCAATTTACCGAATTTTACAGTTTAGTCAGTTATAAAACTTAAAATGGGCTTATTGATGTAACCAATGTGATCAATTAATATTTACGCATTAACTAAAGTGATTCCGCAGTTCTATATCATAATATTCTATTGTTTTCTCAAAATGTGTAATAAATTTGTGCTACTTCGCTTTTTTATATATCTAATAATAGATACTATATGTTTACTCGAGATTTTTATCCTGTTTACTGTAGGAGGTTTAGTGGTGGATTTGCAAAGGGGAGTGTCATGTGGACATTTTGTCCCCATACCTTGAGATTTTTTTTGCTATTATTTAATTATTATAAAATTGATTATGATAGGGGATTAGAAAACTTAGCCTTCAAATTTCGTTTAGGCAGAGAGGGTACAACATTTTATGCCCCTTACTAACTACTATGTATACGTATGCAACAATGAAATTCTCTTTATTTTTTCTATGTGCCCTTTATTATTTTTATGACTCCTATATCTTATCTTTATGTATTGGTACAATGTACATGTAAGTATTTTTTTAGTTTTTTTTTTTTACACATTATTACGGTATTTAACGGTCTTTAAAAATGGATTAAAAATATATAAGCTACTTTAACTAATTTTAATAAAATTGTAACTAAACATTTGAATATATTTTTAATATCATTTCCAAGTAACATGTTATATACATATACATATATAAGTATGTAATCGTTCACTATTATCGTATCATGGAAACAGGGGTTGATCTGAAACTCATTTAAGGGGGGGGGGAAGCATAGGAATAATTGAGAAATTAAAGGCTGAAATCATTCAAAATCAATTTTATACTCCTGAAATATTCATAAAGAAAAACTCCAAGGAGGGAGGCTATCGATACGGCGTCCCCCTCAAATCCGCCTCTGCGCGGAAGCGATAATATACAAACATTTTTTAGATTTTTCTGAGCTGAACGAAGGTTTTATAGTTTTTATTTTTTTGCTAGAAACAACTTTTTGGGTAGTAACAATTAAGTAGGGGTTTTAGAATGTCATTCTACAATGATGTTGATAAGCATTTTTTTTTTATCAGAAACACTGTATTGTGTATGAATTATGATATAATATATGTAAAATTTTAAACTGCATATTATATACTTACAGTTTTAAATTTTACAAGCTTTTACATTTAAATCATAAAATTATTTTAATAACGATTAATAGTAGTTAAAATGAATAATGTTTAACCGTTTTGCAACATAAATCGTTAGGAAAAAAGCAAACTAAAATAAGGAATTCTGATTTCCAATAAAAACTTACAAAGGCAAAAAATGTTGCGGCAAACATGTATGTTAAAGAATTTATTAGACATCTTAGATTCATAATAAAACTATTAGTTCATAATATTTACCTATATCCGTATCAGTAGTTCTTGAAAAAAAAATATTATCATAATGTATTTATATAGGTACATTATACCTATATTTTTGAAAATCAGTTTAGATAACGCACATATTTATCTAATATAATAATTCATAATATGACTTTTTTTTTAAATAATTTAAATTCTAAATCAGATAAAAGACAATTGTTTATTTATATAGACTGTGGAGCAGAGGTCTCCAAAATTTTTATTCGAGGGCCATATAAAAAATTAAAAGCACTAAGCGATCCAAGAGTATATAAATAAACACATTGTTTTAAATTTTACAGAAATATAATATATAGGTACAAAAATTAAAATATATATATATAATTTTTATTAATAATTGTATATAATTTGTGCTTACGAAAAATTGCTTTTTATGACTTAATTTAATGTATTAATTAATGTTATACAAAACAATATATAATATTATAATATTAATATGAATTTTTATTTTCATTTATAAATTGCTTATTTTTGTGATTGACGTCTCTCTACTAATATTTTATCGATTAGTGATTGTAGGTTATTTACTGGTTCCACATTTATTCCAAATGTTTGTTCGACATGATTGAATTATACTTTGATTAAATGTACTTCAACTTAGAAAAAGTTTATTTGCACAAATAAGTTGTGGCGTATATATACAAATACATGCAATTGCAAATTTTTCCAAACTTAAATATTGTGTATCTGAAAATTTATAAATATCAACTAAAGTTTCTTCTCAATATTTAATTTTAAGTGTATCATTACATTGGTAATGAATAATTTCTAATTTAAAGATAGAAGGCAACTTCTCAATATTGTAATTAAACGGATTCTGAAAAGTATTTATGTTTTCAGATTTCACATCAAAGTCAGAAAAATGTTATTGGAATTAGATTTTTGGCTCAAAACTCCTTTTTTGTACAAAGTTGACTGGAAATTGTGATTTAGAATCTTTATACTATTTATCACTGCAGGTAATAAAATAAGTAAAATATTTCTTGAAAATCTGTGCTTCAAATAAAATGAGTTTTTGCCCGAATGCTTTTTAGGCAAATAAAAATTGTATAAAAGTGTAAATATCACAAAATTCTTTTCATCTGAAAAAAATGTCAATTTCATTTCTTATCTAAAAAAATATGGCCGATATAACATGGAAGATCTGGGTACTCTGTTTCTATTTATTTCAAAAAATCTTAAAACTGACCATTGGGGGGCTAGTTAAAACTTGTTTGCGGGCCGTAGTTTGGAGACCCCTACTCTAGAGTATATTGTGCTCAACGCTGCTGCAAGTCCATGACGTCAGTATTATTTTGTCTACGAACGTTTTAACGTATATTTGTATCGATTTTTATGTAGTTACAATGATTAATAATTATTGTATTCGACAATATACGGGCATAATGCAGCTAATACTAATTGATATAGTTAAACCGTTGACGAATCGAAAATTAAAAAAACGCCCGTCGTGTTTACAGAGTGGTGTAGGCACGTTCGTGATTTTTAGTACCTATACTGAAATCATTTAATAATAGTTTTATTATATTGTATGCATTTCTTAATTTTTATTTTTTTGCTAATATGTGAATAATGTCTGTTATTTAAAAAAATATACAAGTAAAAATATACAAGTGTCAATTGGCGACAATAATTTAAAGGAAATAAAATTATGTATTTAAGATTGTAGTACTTACATGAAAAAGTTATGTCAAAGGGCTTTGATATAATAAAAAATACAATGTAATTATTATCTATGTATAATATTCGTATTATTGTTCAAAATATTATTATACTTAGAAAATTAAAACATTTCACTGTATAAGTGCAGCCATTGTTATGATGACTGGACAAATCAATGCATTGATTATTCATTAAGGTATTATATACGAAAATAATACTATAGTTTTTCTATAGATATTCCAAGTAGATAACGGAGTGGATAAATTAGAAGTTGATAATGCCTAATATGTTATCTTAATATCATTATATGACTCATGGGAAACAGATACGTAATAAATAGAGATAAAAAATGTATAATCGATCCACGAATTATGAAATTTATTAAATTAATAAATTAAATTTTTTGTGATATAAAATCCATAGCTTATAATATTTAGTCTTTGGAAAAAATAATAATAAAAATAACTGCAGGAATGTTGTGAAAGAGTATGAGGTAAATGGTAAAAGCCGGAATGTCGTGAATTTTGACGGTTATATACCTAGAATATTAATATTGTATTTTATGGAATGTTTTAAAAAAAAAAGTCTATCCGGGTATTTTAAATAGGACCATACCTATAGCTCATAGGCGATACAAGTTTGCTCATATTTAAAATGTTTTGAACATTAATGCCTATGTCCTGTATCTAAATTTTATACATTTTCAATATGGACTTTGCATTTGGTTAAAATTCCGTGAAATAGTATATCTTTATACATTTTATCCGCGGTGTTTTGATAACTTTTTGAGCTTGATTTTCAGAGTTTTTTCGTCATTCGCGTGGGGTATCGTATAACAGGGCAATATGATACATCAGTATTATGATTGGAAATATTATATAAGGATATATGCATTATAGACTCCTTGATATTATTCAATACGTGGGTAACTTATATATAAATCAAATAATTGATAAATAAAAATGTGTTTTGCGTTATTTTTTTTCATCATTTTATTAAATTAATTTTAAAATATAATAATACTTTTATTTAAATTTTTTGACATCCTATGCTGTAGAACAAAATGTAAGCTATGATATAATTATATAATAAATTTGCCTACCGGTATTAATTTTATGAGAAAATAGTCTTAAAAACTTTTATAATATCGGGCCAAATGTTATAGTGGTATGTCGTTTTTCCCGCGTTATAATATTTATACGTTATGTACATATTTTTATATATTATTGTATCTACATACCAATGCTTATTTAAATTAAAATTTCGATTTTTTTTTTTAGAAACAATGGTATCAAATTATAGTCGTAAATACAAACGACTGTCGTGGTTAGAAATTTAATTGAACTATTGTTAAAATGTACCTTGACTTTTGATTAAAATAAATAATAGAGCATATTCATGAATATATTGTGGCATTAGTGATCTAAATTTATTGTTAAATATTGTTACAGATTATTTAACTTGTTTCAATCACAAACAATCAATTAGATTAAACAACTAATAAATAATATTTGTATACATTTGAAAAACATATGATGTATAAAAGTAAATACATCGTTTTGCCCGCAACCTCTCGGAATGAAATGACTTATTATATTAGTACACCATTTGAAAAAAAAATTAATTATTTAAAAATTTGTCTAAAATCTATATTTGTGTACGGTATGAGAATAAGTACGTAGTCCAAGTTTCGGGTTTAAGCTTACAATATTAACTTTCAAAAGTCAAATTCAAAAAAATTGTTTGTCACATAATATATAAGTCTGTCCGTCCTATTCCAGCATTATTATTGATAATGACTATGTATATAGGTTGATAATATGTATAATATATTCTTAAATTGTCATATTTTCCGGTAATAAATACATTTTCTAGCTTAAAGTCGTGAAATTACTATAAAACGGAAAAACCAGGGGGGCATTCGCGCAACAGAGGCCACTGACCTATATCGCGGCGATTGCGGTCTATACGATAATAACAACGGGACACGGTTTGTACATTATATATATAGATATATGTTTATGTATGACACGAGAGTTGTGTGCGTTTTTATACTTATATATATATATATATACATAAATATGCAGTGTGTGTGTGTGTGTGTGTGTGTGTGTGTGTTGTATATACATCCTATGCAGTAGGTATATAATATAGTATGTATATATATTTATACTGAGCGTGTGTGTGTGTGTGTGTGTGTGTGTGTTTGTTTGTGTGGTACCCGCGTGAGAATGAAACATCGAAAAAAGGCAAATGGGTTTGTTTTACTATATATTAGCGTGTTTTTCGCATTAATAGTATTCGGTGACTTTCGTGACCTCTTCTTTTTTTTTTTTTTGATATTTCATACTTAGGCTATAAACTTTCGGCGATGTACGATTGCTCACGATCGTCCTTTTTGGCCGTACGATTTCCCGTGATCGTACGATTGCGCACGATATTACTACAGTCAGGATCATTATGTGCCTATAATATATATTGATAAGCAAGAAAATGAGTGCAACGTTGCCAACCGATAATTTATGCAGCTATGGAGGTGAGAGATTTTTTTTTTTTTTTTTTGACGCCCGTAACTCCGCACAAGAGAAACCGTCCAATTATTGAAACGCTGAATTTGCATGTACACTTCTGTGAATATTAAAAGTTGTTTATAAGTGTTACCGAAATAAGTAACCTTAAATCGTAAATTTAACCGCCACTAACCGTTATCACTAACCCTAAAACATTCTACGATATATGTGTAATAGTAAAATACATAGGTACTCTGTAAAAATTTCAAATTTCTAGACACATTTTTTGGAAACTACAAGAACATAAACAGCTGGTTTATTTTTTGTTGTTTCTCGGTATTTTTCCTCACACGTTTCTCGATAAATAATCTCTTCAATTGTTCTAATTAAATTTTCTATCGGAAAATGGGTACACGCGTATCGATTGGATCAAGTCTTCTAGTTCTAGAAAAATCGTTTCCAGAAAAATAAAAATAAATAAAATCACCACTATCAGCTATATAGTCAGTTGACTATGGAAATCAACTTAATTTTATTTATATTTTTTTATGCATGAGACTTTTATACTACGAGAATGAAAAGTATTCGGGCCTAGATACAAAAGAACCTAACTACCTCAACAACAAGGTTTTGTATATTTGTATTTTTTTTTTTTAAATTTCTAATTTTCCAAATGTGTATATACATTTTTGAAAATTGTATTTAATCAATATCACAGTTAAATACATAATATATGCTCTGTAAAGTGTCAAGTCTTTAAATCCATTTTCACTCTGAAATTTAAATACATTTCATACCGAAATAATGAATGTTGTCCAAAATTTTTAAATTACTATAAAATATTAGAGGAAATTTTAAGGAATAAATTACAATAATTATTAATTTAAATAAGAATTTCCGAATAAGTGGTTTATTTATACATTCCCTCAAATAAATAAATAATAATATATAGAGTCAATAGT
This sequence comes from Pemphigus obesinymphae, assembly GCA_025469235.1. Classification (NCBI taxonomy): domain Eukaryota; kingdom Metazoa; phylum Arthropoda; class Insecta; order Hemiptera; family Aphididae; genus Pemphigus; species Pemphigus obesinymphae. Next base: position 51,548 of record JAIPRL010001993.1, read on the forward strand.
TTTTATCTAATTACATATAATATTATATACTATTATTTTATTGTAGAAAAACTCTAATTTAATAATCAAAATTTATTTGAAAATGTGAATGAGAAAATAACTGTAGTGGTATACATAGTACATCATTAAATACATTTTTATAACTGGAAATAATAAATTACTATTGTTACAACAAAAGTCAATTTTATTATTTTGTATTTTAAACAGATATTAAACTATAATTCAAAATTCATTATATTATTATTATATTTCTTTATGCTATACCTACCAAAAATAATACCATAATATACATAAAATAAATAATATTACCTATATTATTGTTGTATTATAAATTTTAATAAAGTAATTTTCAATAATTATTAAAAATGAGTCATTTTTATAGTTATGAAAGACACGAGTAAAACTTTATGGTCTAATAAATATTTTTAAATTTCTACAAAGACAAAAGACATTATTTAATATACCTATTATTGTAATATTTGTACCAGTGCATATTTTAACTACCTAATGCACTAAATAATATAATTATGTAGGTATTAATATATTATATTATATGAAATTATATTTTTAATACCTGAGCAACATTGATTTTTGTAATATACTTTTTGTTATATAATACAATTAATGGGCTAAAAAAAACGATTTTTTCAAAATATTTTTTTATGAAATTAAATGATATACCTACATAATATTAATTTTATTTTATTAATTTCAAACATATATGTTTAAGTTTAAATATTTAATAAAGTTATATTTCAAATATCTAAACATTAAAAAAAAGGTTTATGGTGAGCAGCATAACTCTGTAGAAATTTATCTAATATCATAAATCCAAAAACATTTCAATAATATATGATAATAGCTAGTGTTTGGTCGTTAAGTTTTTGAAAATTTTGTTTAGAAACAAAATGGCATCTCATGAAAAAAACGGTTCGATTTCTACATTAAAAATTGCTCTTTTTGGTTAATAAAAAAAACTAAACATTAAAAACACATATTTGTCGATTGGGCGCAATATATTTATGTGAAAAATAAGCACAAAAAATTTCAGACAGAGTTATTCAGATAGAATTATTTTATAAGTCTTTGAGATATTTTGCACACCGTCTTAAAAAATGTAGTTCCAAAAAAAAAAACGCGTTTAAAGTTTAAAACGATAGCTTGCGTAGCGGTGTTTACACAACAGTCGGTATCTCTGTAAATATTTGTCGGATCGATTTGAAACTTTCAGAAAATATTCTTTAAAATATTTACGTTAAGAAAATTTGATTGTTGGAACTTCGATATTTAAAAAAAAAAATCCAAATTTAGTAATTAATTAAGATGAGGATATACACACATTTGCTGACTCCGTTCAACCAACTGAAAATATAGGAAATTTACATTTAAGTTTAGTTTTATAATTTAAAATTGTAATTCTTATTTCTTAGTCTATCTATCTAATTGATTTAATTTATTTTAAATATATATTGTGTTCTGTACTTCTGTGTTATATATTTTCTGTCATTATTTACATGTCAATAATATCATTATAACTCTAAAACAGTAATCTCAATATTTCGATAAGATATTATATTGTAAAGATGTGTGTTGTTTTGTAGTACCTAATCCATTTTTCTCCGGTCTATCTACTGCAGTAGAGTCTCACTAATCAGGAATTGATGGGACAGGACCTCTGTAAGATACAAAGAGGACAGAGAATTCAAGAATTAAGTTAAAATGATTCCTGCCTTGAAATTCCTACCTATAAATTTATTGAAAAAAGTAATTTTTGTCCAATTATTTGTATTCTAAAATTCTAAAATGAATTATAATATACTTATTTATTTTAGAAATTTGTCTTCTTTATGATTTATTTGATGGCGAAGGACATAATATAGATGATGTATTGGCATATTTCGATTAAACTCATGTAAATGGTATGTATAAAATAACTTTTACACAATTTGAAACAATCTGCTTTAGACATCTACCACCAACATTTCCATTATTTTATGGAACGTACACAATTCGACCAAAAACGGTGGTAGCCGAACCAATATAATACGCTTGAAGGATTCAATCATAAACTCAAGAATATTGTTCGGATTAAACACCCAAATATATATATATATTATATATAATATATATTCATCGAGTTACTTCAAATGTGTAATGCTTTCACCATCGTTAAATTAGCTCAATTGGAAAACAATATCAATTTAAATGTCCATCCAATAAAAAAAAAAAAAAAAAAAAAATATTGTTTACAATTATTGGGTAAACGTAATTTGATAAATATTGACATTTAAAAATTTTTTACAAAAAATCAGTTAATATGCAATAATTGTACTAAAATTATTTTAATATAATCAATTATTTTTTTTTATTAAAAGTTCATTTTATTTTGCGGAACCAAATGGTAGGAACAAGATGTCCCAAATTCTCCTATAATACCTATCAAGTGGCTATATTTTTATTATAATGTTACATAGATATTGGTAAGATCACAAAATTTAATAATTATACTTTAAAATTTACCTCCAAGATAGATATAATTAATTTTGAAAGGATTGTGTAAGATTTTTTTTTTTGGGGGGGGGGTCGATGGTAGGATTGTGAGAAAATCTTGGATATTGTGATTTTTAATTAAAGAACATATTATGATAAATATTTTTAAAATCAATTAATTATAATTGTTAAAGTTAAAGTCCCGTATCCGTACCGCTTTTATTATTATTATGTAATCATGGCGTACGTTCAAAAGTAAATTAAAAAAAAAAAAGTTTTTTGTAAACGTGTTTTTAGTACTGAAAATCATTGGTGTGAAGTCCATTTAAGCGGAGGTCAGTGCAGTCATTTTTAAGGGGTTCTATAAAGGCAATTTTTAGAAGATTTTAGGGAAAATCTAATAATTTAAAAATGTTTACATGCATTTCAAAATTGAATTTATTATTTATAACAACTTGAAAACATCGTAGACAGACGAAACGAAAAATAAATGATAAAGAACAACATTATCTAAAGCCCTGTGTAGCCGTATTGTAATATGACGTGCATTTAAATACGTTTTATAAGTTATTAAAAAACTAACTTGTTTGAAAATCGTTTGCTCTGACATCCTATTAAATACAGTGTATAATAATATAACAATGATATGTTATATTACCCATAGCTAAATATCTGGGCATGATAGCAATATTTACGTTTTCGTTCAGTTGTGTCATAAAAGCGTGGAATAAAAGCGGAAATTGTGACGTCATCTGCTGAGGATTTTTAAACGTAGACAAACGAATGTATCTACCTATATCTATATATAATATTATTAATGACATCGGCAGATGACGCAGTACACATGCGTACTTCGAATTGCTGACTTACCTAGACATTTAGCCATTATATTACCTATATATAAATGTATATAATAACATGCATTTGTGTGTAGTAGTCCCCTAAATATCTAATATTGTATATATATATATACGCAGTGGGGAAACTAGCTCTAAAATCTTGGAGGGGGAGCTTTACCCATAATATTGTCTAAAAAAAAACCTAAATAAGCAAAAAAAAAAAAAAAAGATCATCGACTTTTTCGTTGAAATAACTTCCCCAAAATACGTTAAAGAAAACAAATTTAATTTTAGGGGGGAATCTTTGTGAAAAAATTTTTTTCGCGGGAGGGAGTTAAGCCCCCACCAAAGCCTTTTCCCAGTTACGCTTATGTATATTCGTATACATATACTTACACTGTGGTAGAGTGTTCGAAATGCGCATTTTGGCGCTCGAGGTCCCCGGTTCGACTCCCATATTGTAAACGAGGTAGCCATCGAGATTTTTTTCGCTGGTGGCCGTCTGGTCCTCTAGGTGCAAGCCACTCATAATAATTACCAAATCCGTTCAACAATTTGGTAGCTACAGTGCGGGCGTGAGAATTTTCGGGGAGTGGTGCAAGTTATGTATAGTTTTACGGAACTTTCACTATTTCCGTGGGATCTAAAGAGTAAATCGACGCCATTGCAAATACGGGAAATGCAAAACAAAAGTCTTTCTCGTAAAGTTTTTCCAAAAATTTCATCCGAGAAATCATCCGTTTACTAAAATTTTTCCGGGTCAACGGAAGCGCGGGGCCTAGCATGCAGGGGTACACTTGGCCGGCACCGGGTAGCTCTATCAAGAACCATCTTCAACTCTTCCAATATGTGAACGTGCAAAAACCTGACCACGTTAGAGTTTGGAAAATATTAGAGGATGTAAAACCGTTAATTTAAAACAATAATGTATACGTGCGTATACAATAAAATATAATATGTGTGCGTATACAATTATATTTTACTATAGTCGATAATAATCTATAGTTTGTATATTTTGTTTCGTATTTCTAAGCCGTTTACGTACGCGCTGAAGTCCTCTCGCGTTTAACGATAAATATTATGTTTTACAAAATATATGTATATACAACTATATAATGTACATAATATATAGTTTTGCGTTTTACAGTAGTCCCCCATGTAAGTATATATATATGTATATTTATATATATGTATGATATGTAATTTTGTATAATAAATATACAATAATAATAATAATAATAATAATAAGTGCAACGGCGGGTGACGACAATACGGTTTGTGTCTGGCGCGCGCGCGCGCGCGTTGTTATAATAGACGCGCGGCGTGGGAATTGTCAATTGTACGCGTGCCCGCGCGTTTTCACCAATAACAATACCAACAACAATCGTTCGTTGTCACGTATAATATATACTGGTCGGCGCGCGCTCGCGTGGGATCGTCACACGCGGATCGCGGTATCTCGCACGGGATCCCGGAGGGTGGCCGGCCCGGGCCGGATAATATCCTCTTATTTATACGGTTTAGTGGTGGACGGCGCGGGATGCTGCTGCAGGTGGTGGTCGCGTGGACTTTTGCCACGGTGGACGGAACGGGGTCGGTTATTCGTCGTCGTGGGACAATATTATATAAACGCGCGTCGGCCGGGCGGGCGCACACCGTCTCCCGTTTACCGTACCTAAACCGTGCGTACGGCCACAACGTTCGCACGGCGTTTAATAACAATCATCCTACACCACTATACCCGTAACAGCTAGGTATGCAAGGCCGGGCGAGTCGACGATATTTTTTAACTCGTTAGGTTCAGTCAATTGAAAATAATATAAGTTAAAAGTTACTCGTATATTTTTCATTAACTTTTAAAGTTAAAAGTTAATTTTGTAAAAAAAAAAAAAAAAAAAAGTAACTTAATTTAGTTAAAAATTAAATATTCCTAATTAGGAAAAATGTTTGATATGCCTGTCTATCGTAACAAGGTAAAAAACGATGGTCGTTCTTTAAAATCCAAAAAACCATTGGGGACTTCTTCTGCCTGAAAATATGTATAGGTATAGGTATAGGTACACGTAAAAATAAAAATACAACACGTCATTTTAAAACCCATGCATAAATAAGAAATCGGAAATTAACTCCTAACTGCCAAGATACCTACATCATTGTTTGGTTCACACTAATGTAGTATAAAATAAGCAGTATCTATCACTTCAATATATTTTCTATACTGGATATAGACATAAATACCAGCCTCCGTGTAGTTAAAAAGACCGGGCTCAGACCAATATTCGTGAACGGCCAACGTCGCGGCGTTTGCGTGTGAGTGGTGCATCGATTCTTATCGATTACGTACGTGCTATTGTAGGTACCTACTAAAATTGCGTATAGGTACCAAAAAGTAAAATACTCATTCAAAAATGTGCATTGTTCGTCGGACAAAATTTAACTTAACTTAGATACTTTTGTATAATGTTAACTTGAAGTTAACACGTTCATTTTAATAAACATGTAACTTATTAAGTTAAAAGTTAATCTGAAAAAAAAAGTAACGCGTTAAGTAACTTAACTTTTTTACTTAATTTTAACTTTTAACTCGTTAATGGCCAGCCTTGATAATATGTACCGCATAATATTATAAATTCGCCTGGTTGCAGTACGAACACAAACGATATTGTTATTAGGCACCTATACTATTGTTATTGTCCTGAACCATTGTGGTACAGTATTTCGCGGGATGCATAGCAAAAGTTTCATTTGAAACGTCATTATTGTTTTAAACGACAATCATAGTAATTGACATGTTCGTGAATGGAAAAAGTTTGAAACGGTTTGATTTTGAATAAACGTTTATATGATCGCTATTTTGCCAGACCCCATTAGTTGTTATCACGAATATTAATCATGGCTGCGCCACTAAGTACTGATCATAGATGAACAATAAATCTCTCCAATTATTGCACTTTATAGTCTCACTATAACTCTGGCCCAATTGTTGACGGGAACACCGTTCCAACGGGATACGTTTTGGTTCAGTATCCTTTAAAATGCACACCATACAAGTTATCATTGAAATAAAGTATGAAAAGTAAATAGAGTATGATAAGCGAACGCGCTCACTCCAATGATAACCAGAGACAATCAAGCGCATTTTGAGCATTTCAAATTAGCCGCGCATTTGTACACGAGACACGCTACAGTATTTATTTTCAAAATTTACTTTTTAAAATATGATAGATTCAAAAATTTGATTATTCAAACTTTTGAAGTTTCCGTAAAATTTCGTATCAAGAAATGAAGTTAAAGTTTCTATGTACTGCCATATCAATAAATGAAGATTCATATGAAAATAGATTCAAACGAGTGCATTTTTAAAATTAGCTTTTTCAAGTATAATTGATTCTAGTCATTGTTTATTCAAACTTTTGCTGCTCTCCCAGTATTTTGGTAATTAAATGCCTATTTCGGCACCACGGGGTCCCCGGTTTGATTCCCATGTAGCAAAATTGAGGTAGCCAACGAGAGTTTGAGCCAACTCCTACGGGAGTAGCCGAATATAGGTTCCCATTTGATCGAATCGGTTCCCGTTTGGAAATGGGTCTAAAATCTTGTTTACTTTAAGTGTTGACTAATTTCGGTCGATTATTTAAAGAAATCGCGTAAAATTTGCATGTGAAAAATAATTTTTAAAAATCAATGTGCCCGGTACGTTTTCACTCATTTACCTTGCTATTATCATCGATTATAATAAGTGTTATAATCTCTGCTCATTCCTCAATGATATTACACATAAGATGATGGTATTAAAAAATATATACAAACGGAAAGGGAGACGAAAAACTTTAACAGTAATAATATGTCAGTACCTAAATTTCGTTAAAACTCCAGAAACTTAATTTACTGTGTAATTTATGGTCGTTGTAGTCATGTTATCGGTGACAAACAAAAATATAATGAAAATTAAAGGCCCAAGTACACACTATACATTAAACAACAAATATTTGTATGTATGCATTTTGAGTAAAAGAGTATATTTTAGCTAAAAAAGCAATACTTTTGTGTATAAATACTTGAAAATGTATCTATAAAAATTCTTTAGATAAATTTACTTAGATAGGTGAAATTTTTATCTAATATACCATTTAGATAATTTACAGTTATTTATCTAGATAAGATATTAGATAAGTAAATAATTATCTAGATAAGTCCCAACACTGGTGAAAATATTGTACTGGTCGGATGACGAGGGACACATGATCTTCCGTTTACTGTAAACTACGTACAACGATAAATTTACGATAAAGTTGGATGCATTTTTGGATTACCAATTGAAACTACTGTAACGACCTATTCAACAGAAACACTTTAGGAATGAAGAACTATCTTCTAAAATGCTAACCCTAATTTCCGCCGCAAGCGGGATATTTTTAAAATAATGAACATTATTATTTCTCAAAAACTTCGGTCATCTACTATTTTGGATACTGATAAAATACACAATTCAAGGTATACGAATGGTGCTCAAAAGTAATTGCACTTATAAGGTGTTTTACATAAAAAAAAAAGTTATAACTTACAAGTGGTTTTACTCAAAAGGAGTTGAATTTACAAGAAGATGCATTCAAGCTAGTTGTATATTATGTAAAACTGTTCATTTTATTTACATTTGAACGGTTTATTATGAGAAAGGCCTAAGTAAAAACCACATACTTTTCAGGAGAATAAAATAACGTATAATATTCATTTTCAAATACAATATTTTCTTTCGGCACTGAATTCGGTTTTCTGTCTAAAAATATGCATCTTAAAAATGACTAAAAACCTTAGTATGTTAGAGTTTGGGAAATAAAAGGATGTAGAACTGTAAATTATTTTAAATTATATCCTGTGTTGCTCTTTATAAGATGATGGATGATGGATGCTATATCGTCCATTTTTAATGGGTTCTGTGTGGGAAATTTTTTCAAGACCTTTTTTGAATAATCAGAATAATTAAAATACAACAGCATTAAAAAGCCTGATGATATTGGCGGGAGGGGGGGGGGAGAAAAATATCATAATTTATTTCGATAAAATCAAATTCTGAGCGGAATTTGGTGTGATATACCTATACGTACATTAGGGTGAGACTATACGTTCAGGTTTTTTTGCTAATCTACCGTTTACTAAGTGATTTATGAAAATTTTGGCAGAAAGCTGACGAATGAATATTTTTTTTCCGTCTTTACCATTTTCAAACCGATTTATGAAACGTTTGATAGAAAATTATTACGATTCATTTTTCTTTATCGTTGTCCCGTTTTTAATTTTTAAAATACGATAACCCTACATAGATGTTACATTTAAAAATTTGAAAATTTGATATTATATTACTTCAATATATACCCATTATATATGTATGTATGTATGTATATATGTATGTATGTATGTATGTATGTATGTATGTATGTATGTATGTATGTATGTATGTATACTGCAGTATATGACTAAATACACTATATAGAAGGATGTTTTTTTCCCTAAGGAAATTACTGGCAAAATCGAAAAATGCTGTGTATATAGGGTACCCTTACTATATAAAGCCGATTTTCTATCGATATCATACCAAAGTCAAAGCTCCTCCTCGGCTCCTTCTGGTCAAAAATTCACTTATAGAAAAGATAAAAATAAACACCATTGTAAAATTAATAGCTTCGCTAGGCTCAAAATCTAAAAAGTATTCTAAAAATAAATATATTTATATATATTATACGAAAAAATGAAATTAATACCTGTTATAAATATAAATTTAAATTTAAAATAAAAAAACATTAAATTTTTAATCTATATAATATAAATATATATATTTTTAAATTTTATATACTATAATTCTATAAATTAATTCTATTCATTTTTAATTTTATAAATATATTACAGATTCGTCTACACATTTACGAGTAGCTATATACACAGCCACGAGAACAATGATTAATATTATAATATTGTAGTTAATGAGTTGTTGCTTGTTATACACTAATATATTCGTATATTATAGGTATATTATATGCAATACATAGATATATTTTAATAATTTATTCAATGTATGTTCTTAACTTGATTTAAAAATATTAGTTTAAATATGAATGATTTTTTTCATACAAAATGGTAATATTATAGTCTAATTTAGAATATATAAATCAGCCTTTAAGGTTATCAAAAATGTATACAACAAAAATGTAAACCAGTCATGATATAAATAAGCTAGTAAAATTAAAAATTCTAAACAAATTTTCTTTCATTCAATAACTTACTGAAATATGTGTAGTAATATGTTGCGTACATACATAATAATTATTATATATTTGAACACTAGCTTGGCAGGCCATTATATAAAATATATTTAAAATTAAAAATCAAGAAATAATTAATTAAAAAAATTTAATACTGATTTATAAATAAAAATAAATATTTAGGTATTATAAAAAATAATATATGCCGAGAGTATTCAAAAAAGTATTAAGTAACCATTAGTTTTTGCCGTAAGTCATTATCAGGTTACAAATTAATAATAAAAAACAAAAAAGGAATACAGAAATATATAATAATAATAATAATATATATTGTTTTTTACAACAAATATTAATTTTACTTATATAATATATATATATATATTGTCATATTTTATAACATATATTTTATTTTATATATATAGATAGTTATTAAAATAAATATTCACGCGTACTTAAGCTGGAAATTTCTTTAAGTTGAAATTGATCAAAAATATTAGATATTTTCTGGTCTCGTGAAATTGATTGGTTTGATTCTGTTTCACATGATAAATTCCGGTGTTGATGTATGGGTTATGATGAGTTTGCACTTTTAAGTTCAAGTTAAAGTAAAATTAAAAGAGATAGCTACCCAAACGTAGCTATGATTAATGCTTTATTAAAATAAAGGATTTTAAAACACATAAAAATAGCCTGCAACAGTCTGTTTAACTATTCATTCGAGCAACGGTTCACAAGCAACGGGTAACGACGATCACTGTCTACGTCGTGTTCATGTGTTCTTTGACGGCAATAGTTAAAATATTTATTTTTCTCAGTATTCGAACATTTTCGAATTTAAGGGATTCATATCGCAGGGATTATTGAAGTCTCATAATATAAAATATATATATATATGTATAGTATATATGGACAAGAAAAATAATAGCACTGTATGTGTGGACATAAATGTCGCCAACCATTTATTTTATGTTTCAAGTCCATTGAAGTGGATCTGGGGTGTTTTTGCCAGATGTTTGCAACGAGTCCAGAGGTCATCAAAATCTTTATGTTATTATTATTATTATTATTGGTATATTACTAAATGTACAGCAAATACGTACATAAAAATTCCAAGCACAGCTGAAAAACCTTGTAAAAATATACGGTGGAAAAATGAATATTTAGCGAAAAATAGAGACATTCGAAGGTTTCACTTAATCAATTGAGTTTTACTTAAATTATGCCTATAATTTATTAATTATGAGATTTTTTTATACCGATTGCACAATGTAAAGACCACGTTTAAAATTATATTAATAAAAACAATACTTTAACTTTTTTATATAAACGTATAATAAAAGAGACACAGAAAAGTACCTACCTACATTTTTATATTTGACAAATTTAGTAAAATAATATAATTATTTACAGTGAAATAAAACTAAATAATACTAGTAACTATATAAAAATTAGTTATACAGGTACTTTTTTTTTGCACATTTATAGTTTTTTTTACCCCATGGCCAATAAACCATAATTCTAAGTAGGTATAAAATAAGTATTATAGCAGAAGTAACATTGAACTAAAAGTAGTGAATGGATTGCAGATACAGATTTCTAAGGTTTAACACGACTCAAAAATATATATAATATATATTTAAATCGCCTTTATTTTAAAATAAGATTATAGCACGACAATTATTAAACATATGTATTACAATTAAATAAATAATTTAAATAGGTATAGAAGCTAGATAAAAATATTAATGAGCTATACACATAGCTATATACTGCAAAAATTAAAGTGAGAGATTGAGAATTAAGTAAAAGTTAAATATCAGGGGAGGAATCACCATATCGAGAGAGGAAGATAAAAGATTGTGATCAAAATAAAGGCGGAAAGATGAAAATATTATATATATATACATATACACATATCGAATCTATGGTTTCAAAAACCAAGGATAATTTGGAATTATTTAAGTATTATATGCTATGTCACAAAGACGGGAGGAAGTGAAGATCATAATGATAGCCAACATTTCCTAAGGATCTATCGATCGATGGGAAGGAAATCCAATGAAAGAGTATGAAACGTTTTAGTAGACGTATCGAGACGGTCGGCTATTTTATTATTAGAAATTTTAACATAGCTGGAAATTCAGAGAAAATAAATGGTATTGTGGGAGGAATTCAGTTGATGGATTAAAGATTTTATAATAAGTATGAGGGGAGAGATAAAGTTCTTAAATGGGCTGGACTGTAAAGAATATATATCTATATATATATAAGACGTCATATTACGAGTATTTTTTCCATGTAAAAAAGATTTGGTTCAATGTAAACATATTTTGAATTCAAAAAATGTAATACTCTTATAAAAATAAAAATAAATATACATACATTATATATAAAAAAGAAACAATATAAATAAGTAAAATTAATATATATATATATATATTATCAAAAAAAAAAAAAAAATATATAAAAAAGAAAATGTGCCTAGAGTATTCGAAAAAAGATTATAATAAGTCATCGTCAGGTTACAAAAATAAAGTTCTTATGATGTCTTACAAAACTAATTGTTGTTTATAATCTTTTTTTAAATACTCTAAGCACATTTTACTTTTATATTATTTTTATCAATGTAAAAATTCTACAACACATGAATATTGGAGTACATACCTAACCTATACATATTTGTGCAACGGAAAATCTTCTCGTGCCGTGGACACAGTTAAGAATTTTGACTTTTAAAATAATCAAAAACCGTTTTATTAAATGAGTTGGGTATTGAGATAGTTATAAATAATAAGTTATATATATATATATAAATGTTGACCGAAGCGAAATTCTCTATATATTTTTAAACGTATATAGATACATAAAACCGTATATATATATACCTAATACTTTTCGAACGTATTTTAATAATAATATTCTTAAAATATCTCAAAAATTTTATATATATTTGAATAAGTAATTTACTCATATAAAACAAACTGTACACGATGTCCCGTTAATTACATGGATGCCGGAAGTTCGTCGGTGGACCGAACCCTAAAGTAGGTATGGGAAAACGACGGACATTTTAGGCGCTCCGATGAATTCTACATTCGTTTAATAGAAAATTATTTTCAAGATAATCATGCACTTCGTAATCACCATAGTCCTAAGCTCGTATCCGATTAATGCCTACGACGTGATGTGCGGCACATTGAAGGAATTACCTGTGGGAAATACCGACCACGTAATCGTTTTTCACAAAACGCCGTGTGGATATAATATCAACGGACTGTATGATAGGATTGACGAACAATATCATCAAAACCCTCCACCGAAATTGTTTATAACATGAAAAAAAAATAAAAAAAAATCGTGTACCTATACGTGTACCTACCCATATATTTCTATTGAAAATTATGTATCCAGTACTATATATAGTGTCGTTAAAATACGGTATGTATTTGATTTTTTACGAGTATAGGTATTATACTTGTTTTATACCTGTATAAAACTATTGTTATTACGTGCCGTAGGTATCCTAAAATATCTACTTTAAAATACAGATGGTTATATATTCGAAGAGAAGTTAAATATCATATTTCACAATCGATTTTGAGAAAATCCAAAAATATATAGTAAAAAATAAAAAATACCGAGCTTTGAAATATAATTTTTATACGTTTATATGTACGGAAGAGGAGGACAAGTGGCCGGTGTTAATAGGTTAATAGGTACAGGTGTACACACAAATATATTCGACTCGTACAATTGTAAGTTCGTATGCACATTAGTAAAAGCGTTTAGGATAATAATAATGTTAATAATCTAACGACCTAACAAGTAATTGCTTAGGTTTTGTTAAAGTTGAGTTTATTTTTCAAATTTAGTCATCTTGCCTCGTATTCAGGTCAAGTTTACTATACTTATATGGACTTATTAATAATAATATGCTTATAAATACTTAAATTATTTATATAATTTTTAGCAAATAGTGTAATATAATATATGAAACTACAGTAAGTACATATTTTGTCATTTGACTTATTTATTAAAAACCATTTAATTCAATAAAAATGTAACGAGTACCTACGTACATATCATTTATAAGTTATATACAATTAACAACTTTTAAATTAAATTCATTAACATTAGAGGAACATTTATAGCATAGTTAGTCTTGTGCATTTATGTATCAAAATTATGAGTAGACCTAGTTTGACGTTGAGGCACATAAAAATGTATAGAATTAAGCAATTCTGAACAGTCTATATAGCCATTGACGAATCTAAACAAAAATTTTAAATCATAAATATTTGTCCGAACAATATTTAGTGTGTCTAATAACGGCTTGTATAGTAAATGAGGTTGAGGTGTACTACATTTGTAAGATATAAAACGGAGAAAAAAATTCTAGATAGCTTCGAGGTATTGTATGTGAATATTAGCAGAAGGCGACCAGACTATAGAATTATATTCAAGAGTAGAACGCACTAGTGAGAAATATAAAGTTTTTATGGTAATAGGATTTGAAAAATCCTTACATATTCCTAAAAATAAACTCAAGAATGGACGATGATTTTCTGGAAATATTTTAATAATGCTTATTAAAAGATAAGCATATAAATAAAGATAAAAACGTAACACCTAAATCATAATTTTCAACCACTCGATAAAGTAGAATATTATTTAAGAAATAATCGTGGAGAACTGGAACACGTGACATGGAAAAAGTATGTCTTTTGTACTTTTCAATGTTTAACAATAAATTATTTTGTATGCACCAGATTGATAAAGCATTTAAGTAATTTTGCAAAAGGATAGATCAGAAAAGGACTTCAATAATTGAAATAATTTCATATCATCAGAAAAAAAAAGTTTACGTGAGTTTAGAAAATATAAATCATTAACAAACAAAATAAATAACAAAGGATCTAAATGTGAACCTTGTGGAACACCTGATAGAATAAAAAATGAATCTTACATAAAGTTCTTTACTTTAACTATCTACTTTCTATTTGTGACATAAGAAATCAACCATGATAAAAAAAGATTATTAATACCAAAAGCATGCAGCTCATTAGAAAGGAAAGTATGGTTTATTATATACTTTATCGAAAACCTTAGAAAAATCCGTATAAATTACATCCACTTGATGACCCGAAGCAAAAGAATCCAATATAATATTTTGAAATATTAATAGATTCGTTGTTGTTGATTCACCCCTCAAAATCCATGTTAATCATCTTTAACTATTGGGGTTAATATAGCATACATTTGTTTATAAATAATAGATTCAAATATTTTGGATATAATAGAAATAAAGGATATAGGTTGATAATTCATTATGTTGAATAAATCATTATTATCTATTATTATATTATAAAATAATAATAATAGATATATAATATAATAATATGAATATATTATTATTATCATTATTAATACATATTAATCATTTTGATTTGGTTATAGGTATATAAGTTGATCGTTGAAATATCTTGCCATTTATATAGTAGTCTATAATTACACGACCAGTGGTAAAAAGACAAAACCATTGAAAATATTATGGTACGTAATAATATGTTTACGATACAATGTTTAGTATATCTATGAAATTAGGTATTCGAATATTCTAGAATCTGATAGGAGAATAACGAGAATCTAAACCAGGAAGACAAAAAATAGATATTTTCTCTTGATTTCGAATATATTAGATTTAAAAACTTTAAATTTTGAAATGTATACATATTTATTAATATTATGTGTCATTGATATTTGTAAATTTCATTTTTGTCAGTATATAATAATAAATACTATGCTCAGAATAGGTTTTTTAAAGTACATATCGATTGTATAAAATTTTATATCGCTATAATTATGGCGACAAGAAATAAAAAAACAAAAATTGATAATATGGTGAAATATAAAAAGTACTTATATCTTTTTACATTAGTATTTAAATATTATATATACGTACTTATAATATAATAATATATATAACACAAGCTACATAGTACAAATGTAATAATTTGATTGAGATATGTATTTTAGTTAAATTTAGTGTAAAATGATTTAATAAGTAAATAAATTAATAAACATAAATGCGTGTAATTTAAGAGTTGTACTTTCATTAATAGTGGATGGTGGACAGTGTTAAAAAAAAATAATTTTAATGATGAATGATTTTTTTACAATAAAACAAATATATAATAGCTATAAATTATATTGAGTTATAGATACAGGTTTTAATAAATGCTTAAATACTCATTTACTATTTATTTGTGTGTGAAAAATTAAGAAAATATTGTCTTGAATGTGAGTAGGTAAATAAATAAAGTTTTAACGACTATAAAAATATTAGATAATAATATATTGGTTGTTATTAATTATTAAAAAGTAGTAGAATAAAGAGTTTTTAATAAAAAAAAAAGTCAATAAATTGTTTAAAACCGAAGATGATAAAAATAAATACAGTTAGATAAACTTAGCACAATCATTTAGAATAACAGTACATAGATCAAAAAATATGTAGCTACACTTTGGCACTAAACTGTTTTTTTTTTTTTTTTTGAAAATAAGTAGGTATTATTATTAATAATATTAACTCGCATCACTATATTATGTAGTTCAACATTCAATATATTATTTAAAACTGCAGTCAATTTTTTGTTTTGTTGGAATTTGGAGAGCATAAAAAAAATGTGTAGTATGCTATGGAAAATCGATAATTTAGGTTCTGCATTAAATGTGTAGAATGCAGCGCAAACACTCGCGTTATCGAATCGTACAATTTTCAACCCCTTAGTAAACGAAAAATTAAATTGAAAATAACTAAACGAATTAATTAATTTAATTAAAAATATAATATTTTATAAATTATTTTAGTCCCAATGGAGGGGGCTAAGAATACCTCCACGGTTTCCTCATGCCTGTCGTAGGAGTCGATTAATTGAGGTTGCGTCAGGTCGACAGCCGGCATAAAACTTGTCAAAAAGTATGAGAAGTATTAAAAAGAATATAGGTGAGTTTTCCCATCTCGGATGTTCGCGGGGAAAACAAAATTGCGTAATTGGGTGTGGAGATAGCCTAAGCAGGGACCAAGTGACCAGTACCAGCCTGACAGCGGCTGCGGTAGCCGTTCCATCAGTTATATGTGCGGGTCTACCCAACGGCCGTGATGTCGATGGTATAGGGAAAGCACCAAAGTGTTTTGGGTTAGATTCGCACTTGAGTACGCAGGATAGGTTCAAAGTGCGAGTAGGTACGTGGAATGTAAGAACATTGACAGGTAGGAGTAGGGAGTTAGCAGAAGTTTTGAAGAGGAGGAATGTGAATATTTGTTGTGTGCAAGAAACAAAGTGGAAAGGGGAGAGAGCAAGAGAAATTGGAGAGGGGTATAAAAT